>PVKA01045252.1:0-15669 GCA_004027165.1 Ctenomys sociabilis
GAGCAATTTTTGCATATAGGGCCCTGCCTTCTGTGCATAGAGCCAATCTGACCTCCTCTTTTCTGACTTGGATGCCTTTTTCTTTTTACTTTTTTGTTTTTTCTTTTTCATGCCATTGTTCTGAGATTAATAGTGGAATGTTTAGAAAAATGACACTAATTTTGTCATAAAGCTATTTTGTCAGCCCTATGTTTATTCTTTAGCATTTTTCACTAATGAATTAATTTAAATTTTATGCATTTTATTATATTAAGCAATGAATATTTAATGGGAACAATGTCACAAAATAATTCATTTTTAATATTTATTGAGTATAAAAAGGCATCAGAATTTTGAACATTGACTGTTTCTTTGTGCCCAAAGTCTGAAAAAGAACAAGATAAATAAATTATTATAGGCACTACAATGCAGATGCCAATAGCACTTTGAAAAAAAAATCTTTACTTCAGTTATCACACCTGAGGCAGAATGCACACTCGACAACAACACACTCCATACACATGCACCGCTTACACTGACAGCATGTGTGTTTTGCTTTCCTGACCTTCTTGTAGTGCATCCTGGCATCTTGTTGATCTTGATGTATTCTCACGAGGTCCTTATTATATTATGCAGTGTGTATATAGCTGGAACATAAAATTTCAGCAAAAGAAGATATTAAATTTTGGCATGTATTTAGAATAGACGACAACATTTTCACATCAGTAAAGTCATATATCAATGGTAATTAAAATACCAATAGAACTATGCCACTGAAGCATGCTTTGCTTCAGTTGTCACACCGAGGCGACCTTCACACATGACAACTGGGTGTTGCAGCTCCACATCTCACTTACACTGACTGCATGTGAACTTAGCTTTCCTTACCTTTGTGGCAGGACTTTTTTTTTGTATTTTAGGAAAGGGTCTACAGGGTGTTCAGGTCTCACTACTAGATTGGAGTCATAGTGATCCTCCTGTTTACAGCTACCTGAGTGCTGGGATTACAGGCACACTCCACCATTCCCAATCTCATTTACCATCTCATTTACCAGCTGGCCCCTGGGATGGGGCTGACACAGCAGGTTCAAGGATTGAACCCCCAGCCCCTGCGCCTGCTTGCAGGCACTTTAATCCACTGAGCTATTTGGCTGTCCCTATGTGGCAGTTTTGTCACCTCTCCTTTCTTCCTACTTTTTTCAGGTTCTTCCTACTTTATTGTAAAACATGCATTTAGCATAAAGCATCAATAAACTAAAATACTAAATGTGGAATGAGTGCTTAGAATAGACAGCAACACACATCAACTGTTTGCTTGCTTGCTTATAAAACCTAAAAAATAACACCAAAAAAAAGCTCTGAGAGCTACAGTGTAAACACAAATGAAAATCTATGACAGAAATATTCTTTGGCTTAAGTGTCACACTCAGTGCAGTCTTTGCCCATGACAAGTGCACATTCCATACACATAGATCACTTCCGCTGATAGGGCACATGTTTTGTTTTCCTGTCCTTTAGTGCAGGTGCAATTGATATCATTTTTGGTTTCCTGTTGTCATAGTAGGGCTTTGGGATGCTGTGCCTGCCTGTTCACCTGTCCGTCCACTCACCAATGAGGTCCACAGTATTTTGCTGTGGTTCCCTGGGCAGAAACATTTTGTTTTTCCTCTACTGTAAATGATGTCTAAAGAGCTCCATTCTCAGTCCTCTAAGAAAGTTTCTCTGTGATATTTTGTACTCGTTATTTTTCTGTCAACTATCAGACTATTTGTGCTGAACATGTTTAAGACCACATAAAGCAAAATCATTGGACAGTACTTTGAATTTCAAGGGATATCCTATGGCTGGCATAACTTACTAACAATAGCTGCTTCATCTTTGGTTTCATTGTAGGAAGTTTACATCCTGCAGGCTTCTGTTTTGTCAAGATTTCTCTGTTAGTATTTTTTTTTTATTGATTTAATTGAGAAAAAATTGCAATGAGACAGCTTCAAACAAATTAGTAGGAGAGTTACAACAATTAACACATTGCATATTATTGTCTTTGCAGTAGTCATTCATAGCACAGGATGCAGACATGATATCCTGTCCAAACACTATTAGTACAAATCTTTCTTCTTATTGAATTAAGAGAAAGTAGTTATATATCTATCCTATTTTGTATATGCAGATACAAAATGGTCTATTTATATCAGCTTTTTTTCTTTAGTTTTCTCAGAGATGGGTGTCCCAAATATTGGAGGTGCATGAATTCAGCAAAATATTTCAATATAGTCCAGTCTTCCACAATAGCAGTTGATTATTCACAGGGCTGGTAATGTCCAAGTCTGATGACTTGAGCCTTCCACAGCTCAGCATATTAACATGGTTTCACTTTTCATAACTTGTTTCGGCATTTTTCTGCTGGATGATTAAGGCCAAGATAAAGTAAGACCTATATAACAAGAAATGTAACTTTTGTATCTGACAAGGTCAGTCAAGTCCCCTTGGGACTTATCCCAAATCTTGTACTGCACTTTGTAGATGCTTTGTCAGTGTCAGCCATGTGGATAAGTTACAGCCATTGTTTGACCAGTTTGCTCTATGTGAAAGCCTGAGAGAATGTTTTCTCCCCAGGTGACTCTCTTTAGGCACACTCTACATCATCGATCACATTCCTCTGTGGCCCCATAATCTCCTTGATCAGAAAATTTGGAACACAACTGAGTTATATGATGTTGCAGTACAGGTTCTCCTATGTCCTGAGTCCTCACTGACCTTGAAAGGCTAGGGCCAAGATGTTGGCTGTCATTGCAGCCCTTCTTTTCTCTAATTTTTGATGTGCAAACTTAGGTTGTTAACCCTCCAGAAGAGAAGCTTATTATTGTCTGACAACATATGCAGTTTGGTTTAACCTCACTATCTGTCTGAATATCAAACATCTTAGGCATAAGATGGAGTATGTATTTTCCATCAAGTATTGATATTTTAAACTTTAAGTCTCTACCAAATATGGAAAAATAATTAAAAACATAAAAATATTTAAAAATATGAATAGTTACATATTTTTACACAGAAATCTAGAAATCCAACCATATACAGCACTGTATCAGGACAGTCTTGTGACATTTTTTTTTTCTTGTGTCCCATCAGTATTTCTACCATGGTCAAATGCATTCATGAGCAGTGCCCATTAGTTTTGCTTTGCCATACATGGGGTCTGTGTTACATCTTTTTGCAATCCAAAGATAGTACTCTGAAATGCTCTGTTTTGAAATTGCAACATTCCATGTGGAATTTCTGCTTTGTTCCTGTGTATGGTTCTTATGCTTGTCAACTTGTGTTTTGTTAGCAAATGGAGCATTAGTTGAAAAGTAGCAAATCAAGGAATGAGTGTCACATTCCAGTTAGTTTGGGGAATGAGAGCAACGGTCTGCTCCCAACATCATTAAGTTCATTAGTACATGAATAGGGATCTAACAGCTGAGTTTTATGATGAATGTCTAAATTTAAATTATTAGTCTTCATATATACAAGGGATACATTTTTCATTTGTGATCTGTCACTTTTCCATAAGTCTTTTATAATTCTACCATCACCATGAGAAATCCCTTCCAGGTATAGCAGACCTATAAATGTTTTCATGGGATGTCATAATAAATACATATTTGAGTATGGCTAATAGTACATACAAAATGTTTTACTTGCACTTTAGCCTGTGTGTATTTCAGGACATCTTGTAGTATTTTGTTTTTTACAATTTCAGACCCTGAATGGCAGTGCTGGCATTCTGTCTAATACATTTCACCCCTGCTATGAGCCTCACCATAGTTTTGGAAATAATTCTAACATCAGAAATAATCCTAACATTCCATTTGGCTGTGTGTCCATTTTACAACATTTTGACCAATCAAATGTGTACACACATTGCTGTTTGCTTCACCATCGAAATCAATGAGGTCTGTGTTCTCTGTGTCTGTGTCAGTCAACTGTTGTTCCACCTCACTGTCACAGGAACTGTGATGCACATGGCCAGTGTCAACCTTATCACCATCACTGTGCTCTGCTATCAGAGCAGGTACTGAACCATAAAGGGTCATCTTCATCATCTGTGCATGAGTAATGTGATGATTCACTTTTGACCTCCCTGAAAACTCTTAAATCTGGATTTTCTTGGGCTATTGTACTGAATTAGGTTACTTTTACTTGAAAAATCAAAAGACCACTTTTTAAAAAATCAAATCCTGGAGTGGTGCTGGTAAGTTTGCCCTCTATGATGCTCAGGTAAACATACACAAAACCAGTTTGATGGAGAATAATGTCAATAAAAATCTCATTTTTCTACTTTTGCACACACATGCACAGACCTTGCTATTTGCCAAGTCAGGTGGGCAAGCACATAGATTGCTTCCTGTGTCCATCACAGAAGGGTATGGAGAAACACACCTGGCTACTATTACTCTAAAATATAAATTTACAGTAGAAAAGGAAAGAGAAGGGTCTGATCACCCATTGTGATGCTTTTGGACAGAGGTAGTATAAAACTGGGTCACTCTGTCCTGTTCTTCACCTTAGGTGAAAAGATTTCAGATTGTCACTGTTAAGTGTGTTGTTAGCTACAGATTTATGATATGAGTAAGCTCTCATTTTTCTAGTTTAAAATATGTTTTAACAAATAAACTCAATTATTTAAAATATGTACTTTGCACTTTTCAGGCATTTTCCTAACAACTACATACAGCTCCAACACGAATATTTCAGAATCTCATAGATTCTGACAAACACAGCATCCTTTACAAGTTTCTTTCAGATGTCCTATCAAAAGATTACTGCTTATGTTTGAATCATTCCAGCTATGAGAACATATGTTTCAGCCAGTCTATTTCATAGAACTGTTGAATTTCATAGGATCTTCTATTGTGCTGAGGTTGTACAAAGCTCCTCTTTCACTTCCTTTTTCAAAGAGAGGTCCATTGTCTCCAGTCCATGTTCAAAAATAGTCCTGATTTGCTGAACACTTTGAAAAATGAGGTCTACTTATTTTCCTACAATTCTAGGGTCATATTTAAATTGCAATTTACAAATTCAAACTCCTCCTCCAATTATGATATTTAAAGACCTAATAATAACATGGACTTTTGATTATCAGTTCCTGTGGTAGGGAGATGGCTCAGTGGAATAAGTGCTTCCCTGGCAAGTGCAGGGGCCTGAGTTCAATCCCCAGTTCTGGGGGGGGAGAGTTCCTTTCAGCCTCATAGCACAGCTGTGACATGTGGTTATTCTCATTTTAAAGAGATTAAATCTGACTGCTGATTGTCAAAGATACCACAGAAAGGATAGTAACTGATGAAGAAAAACAACATATATATAACTGGGGATTGAACTCAGGCCCTTGGGCTTGCCAGGGAAGTACTTAATTCCACTGAGCCACCTCCCTAGCTCCTTTGATTAACAATTCTAACTACCTAGTACATGAGTGATTTAATCACCTAAAATATGGGTTATTAACTGAAACAGCATCAAATTCAAATACAATTTCTATTCTTTGCTAAATGTTTTTTCAAAAGGGACATTATGCTACCTAAGCCATAGGATTGTTCTGGAAAATAAGTTCTATATCACAAAGCATTTATCAACATGACTGGAACACAACTTATATTTAATAAATATGTAGCATTTAGTTTTACTTTGCTTTAAGAGTCCACATTTTTAAAAGCTCTCTTGTTCAGTGGTAGCTACTGGGAGACTTTACAGAATTTCTGCTTTAGAACAGAAATAAAATTTTGTTACAAAATATAATTAGTAATATTTATACATTTTAGTAATTCTATCCTCTCAGGTAAGTGAGAGATAGTTGTGCTCTCTGAAAGATCAATTGGTCAACTTCTGTTGTAGGAAACCCAACTAAAACTTGGATATTATAAAATTTGCAGTGATAGCTAATATATTCACAATGTACAGCTTGCCAGAAATCCTCTCCAAAACAGTTCAGGGTATCTGAAACAATTCTTTTATGACAGTTTTTCTCTCTCTGAAGAAAAGCTAATATTACAACACGATTCTCTGACACATTGGAATAACAACCTGATAGTAAACAACAACAAAAAAACCCTGTAAAATATGCACAAACTAAAAGCAAACTGTAGATATTAAATATGTAGGAACAAGCACAAGTAAGTACTTTGAGCCTAGATTTTAGCTTTTTAAAAGTTGACTGATAAAAGATAAATATCACACAAAAATAATGAAATCCATCAGCTCAATGATAATCTTTCACTTAGGCCTTGAGATAATATTTATTTTCATGGTATTGTTTATATACCTAATCTGCTATTGTTTCTCATTAAATGGTGCTAAATTTTATCAAATGACTTTTTTGCATCCATTAAGAACATCTTGTGGATTTAAAAATGTTTATTAGTGCCTGTTTTCTGTACAAAATGGCCATATTTATTGTGAAGGGGTAGTAAATGTACACAGCCCATCTTAATTCTATTCATTGCCCTTCACCCTCCCCTCTCTTTCTGATCTCTACATCTCTAGACTCTCTTCTCATTTTCAAAGGATCTGTCTGCCTCTGTTTTTATTATCTTTTATTTTAAGGTGTGTGTGCGTGTGTGCATGCGCGCATGCATGCGTGCGTGCGCGAGTACAGGGTCTCACTACGCAGCTTGGACTTGTAGTGCTCCTCCTGATTTCTGCCTTCCTAGTGCGCCATCATGCCTGGACTCCTGCTGGCTCAGTGCATCCAGCGGCGGGATAGGATGTCATGTGGTGCCTGGGATCAAACCCTGGCCCCTGCACTTACCTAAGCAAGTGCTTAGTCCACTGAGCAGTACTGCTGGCCCTTCATATTTTACTTTTCAAATCAGTTGTACTTTGGGTTTTTCACACAGGAGAAAATGTGCAATAGTTGTACTTCTGTTTCTGACATTTCACTTAGTAGTAGGGTCTCAGAGTGTCTCATTTTTCTACAAATGACTCAAATTTATCACTCTTGTCACTGAGTAGTACTTTGTTGCATTCTATTTTTTATTTATTTTTAGCACTTATTCCACTGAGCCATCTCCCTGGCCCCTGTTGCATTCTATTAATGTAGTACCTAATAATAATTGATTACAGATATTAGACATCCCATATCCTGGCCCTCTGGGAACAAATCTCATAAAATAATGGTGCATGGCCCTTTCATTGTTCTTCTGAATTTGATTAGCTAAAGTTTTGTTGAGAATTTTGTGTCTCTGTTCATTTGGTTCATTGGGTCATAATTTTCCTTTCTTACAGTGTTATTACAGTGTTTGAGATTAGAGTCACGGGGGCTTACAAAATGAGTCGGATGTATTTTTTCCTCTTCAATTTTTGTAAGAGTCTGTCAAGGTTTAGCATTAATTCTTCAAATGTCTGCTAGAACTCATATGTGAAGTTACCAGGTTCTAAGCTTTTCTTTGTTCGGATTTTTTGACTCCTGATTCAATCAGCTTTGTTTTGGTCTGTTCATATTTTTTTTAACCTCATGACTCTCCCTTGGTAAATTGTATGTTTGTCATGATTTATCTATTTTCCTAGGTTCTATTGTCTTAACATGCAGCGATTCACATGGTCTTTTATCATCCTTTGCACCTCTGTGATATCTGTTGTTTATGCTTTGCTTTGTAATTTTACTTGAGTCTTTTCATATTCTTCAGTGCTTATAATTGAGCTTTAGAATAGACATTAAATAATTTCAGAGTCAGCTAATGATTGATTAGTTAAAATTATGATCATTACTGGCAATATAAAGTCTCATTTAATTGTCATCAACTTTGTAAAACACATATTTCTGTCAGTAACAAAAATAAAGAAACACAAAATGTTACACAACTGTTTTTTGTATGGGTTAGCATTGTTTAGACTTTTTCCATTTTTGCAAGATTTTCTGTGAGGTCTCAAGTTGCATGACCTTAAGAAGTTTAACCCCTGCTTGAGCATTTTTATCCATGCATACCTTAAAAAATGTTTCCTGAGAACTTACTGTGTGTCAGACTCCACTCTAAATCTTAAGGAACACATGAAGTTTACCATTTAATAATGAAAATAGCACTTAAGCTGCACTCACAAAAGTATGTAATAAAAAACTCAGTAAAAGAGGCTAAAATATTATGTGGCACTACCACAGCATTTAATAGAGATACCTGAGGCTGGGCGTGGTGGTGCACATGCGTAATCCCAGCTCTTGGGAGGCTGTAAACAGGAGAACCACTATGAGTCTGATCTAGCAGTGAGACCCTGAATACTCCGTAGACCCTTCTTTAAAAAATACAATGATAAATTAATAAAAATAATAGAGATACCTGCTTTAGTGTACAGAGTACGTGAAGACACCTGTGAAGAGTGGTATTAGGTTGAGATGTACATGATTAGTGGATGTTCACTTGATAGGTGCAATAGTGGGAGGAGAATATTCTAAATAGCAGAGTCTGAATCTAAACTCTTAAGAAAGGTGATGAAGTTGGAGTCAATAAATAAAGCAGGGTGGTTGAAACTTAAAGAATGAAGAGGAATAGCATCAGATAAAGATATAGATTAGGTAGGAGCCACAAGCAATAGTTATTTCAAAGATTTTGATTTTAATCAGAAGACCAGGAATCATGGAAGAAGTTTGCATAGATGGCACTAGTAGATTTGCTTGCTTAAAAGGTATGATACATAGGGCCAGCCAGATAGCTCAGCAGATTAAAGCACCTGCTTAGGCAGGTGCAGTGTTTGGGGTTCGATCCCCAGCCTGCCAATTTCTGGCCTGCTGTGCTGGCCCTGCCTCTGGAGCACACTGAGGCAGTGATTGAGACTGGGTGTGGTGGTGCATGCCTGTAATCCCAGCCCTTGGCAGAAAACAAGAGGATTATTCTGAGTCCAATCTGTGTAGTGAGACCCTGTACTAAGCACATGTTTTAAAAAAGAAGTAGTATGGGTTTCTTCCCATAAGAATTAAACCATCATACCACAAAGATATATGCACACACATGTTTATAAGAGCACAGTTTGTAACAGCTAAGTCTTGGAAACAGCCCAAATATGTATCAGTGAATGGGTAAAAGTTATGTGGATGAGCTGGAGACATTTGTGCCTAAATGATATACCTTGAGAGTGTACTCTTAAATGAACTAAATTGGACACGCATGCTTAATGTGAGAAACTGAAAGTGTAAATACAGACCGAAATGTATGATGTCTATTGGGAAATGGGAAGAAGGAGGGGACCAGGGGAGGCAGGAAAGAGAAAGGAAAGAAAAGGCAAAAAGACAAAGAAGGAAAATGTACCAAAGCTTTTGTAACTAAGCAAGAGAAGACAGGCTAAGGGTGGGGAGGGGGATGGGAAAAAGAAGAATCAAGATAGATATAGAGGTACAAATTCCCTATGATGAATTTTATCATTGTGTGCATCTAAAATGTACCAACAAATCTGTAAAAAATGTCCTGAGTTTGATTCCTGGTATGGAGAGAGAGGAGCAGGGATAGTGGACACACACACACACACACACACACACAGAGAGAGAGAGAGAGAGAGAGAGAGAGAGAGAGAGAGAGAGAGAGAGAGAATGAATAAGGGTAGTTGTAGTCACAATTCAAGTGATAAATAATGGTAGCATTTCCTGGACAGGAAGTCAAATACAACAAGAGCTTTAGTCAATTTCGAACCCTGAAAGAAATGCTTAATTTGTTTTAGTAAATAACATAAACACTTGCATGCTGTCATTTAGGCAAATAATCTACTCACCTCAACAAGTTCTAGTTTTGGTCAATATGAGTGGACTGAATATTTTAATATCCCTATAACAATGATTTTGACTTCAAAAGCTAATTCACACATCTATATTGTCCTAGTTCATGGTTATCATGACATTTTATATATATACATGTATGTATGTGTTTAGTACAGGGTCTATAGGGTCTCACTACACAGATCAGACTAATAGTGATCCTCCTGTTTTCAGCCTTGGCACACCTGGAAATCATGATATAATATTAAGATATTTAACATTCTCATCATCATTCTCTCTCCTTCTCTTTTTTATATACTTATATATTTGGTACAGGGTCTCATCATGCAGGTTGGACTCATACTAGTCCTTTTCTTTCTGCTCTTCCAGTGCTGGGATGACAGGCATGTGCCACCATGTCCAGTTCTCAGTTGTCATATTAGTGCACCCCGGTGGCAGAACTGGTGCAGCAAGTGGTGCTGGGGATCGAACTCCAGTCCCTGTGCTTGCCTAAGCAGGTGCTTAGTCCACTGAGCTATCTTGCTGGCCCCTCATTGTCATTCTCCAAGGGTCTACTGAGCTAATTCCTTCAGGATTCAGGAGAATAGCTAAGACACTATCCTTACTTCAAAGCTGAATTATTTAGCAATATGGTGATAGTTAAAAAAGTATATAAGCATCTACAAATAGTGTTTGGATTTAATAGTCTTTAGATAATCTTCTTTCAGAAACAAATTCCTGCTGAAGTGTGTGGATCATGCCCCTCACTTTTGTGCCATCAATTAATACTACTTCACACTTCTAAGTGTTAGTTGAAATTATAGAAGAAATTAATATTCTCTGAGGGCATCTATAAAATTCTGGCAATGGGGTTGGGGAGATGGCTTAGTGGAATAAGTGCTTCCCTGGCAAGCACAAGGGCCTAAGTTCAATCCCCGGTTCCGCCAAAAAAAAAAAGAATTCTGGCAAGTCAGAGATCTCTAATAGACTCTTAAAAATTGTTTTATCAAAGGTAAGGGGTTGGGTGGAGGTAGAACAATATATTTTAATATGAGAACAGTAGTAAAATATATGGAAATTTGCAAAGAAAATTCAGTGTTTCATTTTGATTGCAATAGAGTGATTTAGAATGATAACTATAAACTTAGGCAGTAGCAGCCTTATTGTTGAAGATCTTTAGAACTGTTCGTGCAAGACAATTTCTAAGTTGTCCTTGTCTAACTAGAGGATTTTAAATCAAAATTTGGCCATATATTTCAGTAAACTTCTCTTTGCTAATATGTGTCAGTACTCAGTAATCTTCATGATTAAATGGCCTGGGGACTGGTATCAGTATTTTATACATAATGGGATTCCTGCGTTGGATCTGGAGTTTAGAATGACAGATCTATTAAGAGATTTATTGGAAGAAGAGCTTTGTTTGATAGGCAGTCATTTGGAGCCCATTTTTCTTGATTTAGTAGGAATTCCCAGGCTAAATCATTGTTCTATTTATATCAATGACCTCCTTTCTAAGGCTGATCAGCTGAGCACCAAAGACACATCTTTAAAACAAGTATTTGGGTCAAAATCAGAAGCCAAAATAAATGTAATTAGACTTTTTTAAAGATTGAAGGAATGTTTTGAGATACTTTTGTCAGTAAATCTTTAGTTAAAATTATTTCCATTTGAATTAAAATTTTCATTATGTAGAATTACCTTGGATGTATTTAATTGAATTCAACAAACTGGATCACTGAATATCAGCTGTGACAAATCATTCTTAGTATCTGGTGTGTGTGTGTGTGTGTGTGTGTGTGTGTGTGTGTGTGCGTGTGTGTGTGTGTAACTGAGTAAGAGACAGAGACAGACAGACATACAGACACACACATACACACATGCACACACACAGACAGAGATAGAAAGGGATAGACAGAGACAGAGATAGACACATGCTTACATTTGGGCTAGGAATTGAGTATAGTTCAGGCAAATACAGGAATTTCTGGAAAAGCTTATGACCCCTCTGAGGAGAGCGAAAGAGACATAGAGCCTGTGCTAGTGGCCAGTGTTCAGAAGGAATGCTTCTTTTTTCTGAAAGCACTTTGATTTTTGAGAAAAAGTGAGTATCTCAGTAAACATTATATTAATCTTCCATCAAATACCAGGTGTGTTCAGATTGGGAATAATAAAAAAGTACTTGGAAGTTTGTGAAAATACAGATTAGCTGCCTTATACTAGATCCCTATTTTAAAAAGCCAGGTGGGGCCTCTGGGTGAATGTTTTTACAAGTATCTTCTGGTGATTCTTATATAAGTAGTATTGAGTTCTGCATTTGAAACGATTTTTTTAAGGGACAGTAGATGTTACTGATCCCTAATGGAGAACTTGACGCATTTTAAAGTGTTTAGTAAAACTCTAAGTATTTTGATACTATGATATGGTCCAGGGGTTAAAAAGTTTAATCTCTCTTGGGGGACATACAAACCTACACACACACACACACACACACACACACACACACACACACACACACACATTCACTCACTCACCAATGTGATTTAGACAATCATGGTGACAGAAATTTTTTTTGTGTAAGCAGGCTGAAGAAGATTTTAGGTCCTTCTTCAAACCCATAAAAGAACAATAGAAAGGGGGGGGGGAGGAAAGGAGAGAAAGAAAGAGAAAGAGACAATGATAAAGAGACAGAGAGAGAGAAAGAGAGAGACAGAGACAGAGACAGAGACCAAGAGAGACTGAAAGAGAGGAAGACAGAGACAGAGGGTGTTATAGACCCAGAAATATGGCACTAAAACTTGATAAAAAGGAGGGTTGAGTCCTGATGTACAAATTATTTAGTCACCTCTTGATTATAAGCCTAGAAGGAGCAGGAGAACTGTATTTGAGCAGAAGATTCTGTTAGGATCTAAAACAAATTCTTTTTAAGTGATTTACAACTAAAGTAAAGGATATGGGTGAGATGAGTACACTGCGCCATGAAATTTATTTGCACTGTATTTGTTCTGGGTTAATATGAAGATTTGGGTTCTAAAACATTGAGAAAAGATATGTGAAAGAGATGAATTATTTAAACTTTGATAAAAGCTCCTGTGGTAATATGTGGGGCAGAAATTGTACGTAATATTTTTCTTAAGCCTTCTCCTATATTCATGAGGCTCCCTGTTCAAACATTTGCATAAGCATTACCCTTTTCCCACTCTACACTTAGTTTAGCCATCTTTATTCCTACACAGTGTCATGGGAGAACAGGCAGGAGCTGCTCAGAATAAATGAGATGCACTATTTTAGATGGTGTCTCTTGTACTTAAAACCCTATAGAAAGAAACACTGAGGTAATTATAAAGGACCTAAGAACACAGCAGAGGTTTTAAAGAGATTTTTGCATAGTCTGCTTACAGTATTAACTATTTCACTCTGGTGCAGGTCAAGAAAATAAGTCAAGAGCAGTAGGAATTGATATAGAATGCTGTATGTTTTCTGCTCTTTATGAAGTCAGGTCAGCCAATTAATTTGAAGGATATTCACTAAAATGTTCATATATAATGCATTCATTTCTGTTATACTTGCAGAGAAACTGCCTTTGGTAGAGGGAGAAGTGGCATTAGTGAGGTAGTTTCTCCAAGATTTTAAGGTTAAGATTCTAGATGCTTCTGAAAAGAAGACAAGAGTCACACAAACACATTATTTACATGTTACAAACATCTGCATAGCTGGAAAGTTCTAAGGGGCCACCTGTTCACTCATGTTCTCATTGACGTTATTCACCAAATGTTTGTGTCTCTTTCTTCTGTGCACAAGGTGCTTTGCATTTTTCTGTCTGATTTCCTTTAGGTGTGGCCACTTGACTTGCTTTGGTGAATGAATACTGAGAAGAAGCTGCATAAAAGTTTTGTTCTGTCATGAAGTTAGATGGTTGCGGCAACACAATTTAGCTTAGACTGTGGAATCAACATCTAGAGGTTTCATTTTTTTCTGTAGACTGGACATTTGTAACTGGGAATTTTACAGCCAAAAACATGACCTTGTTTATTCACGTCTTTTTTTTTTTTTTTTGCATAGCGTCATGATCCTCGTATTTTTTTGAATTTATTTTTGTTTTTTCATATTTTAGTAAGGGACTACAGGGTCTCACTACGTAGACCAGACTCGTAGTGATCCACCTATGTTCAGGCTCCCAAGAGCTGGGATTACAGGCACGCGCCACCACACTCAGTCTCGATCGCTGTCTCAGGGCAACCACGGGGCGGGGCACCACAGCATGCCGGGAATCCAACCTTGGCTGCTGTAGCTGCCTACGCGGGCCCTTTAATCCACTGAGCTGCTGGGCTGGCCCAGTCCTTGTAGTTTTGATAAGTAGATGCTTTCAAATCTTTGGAAACTAAATGCTTCAGATGTTTACATGATCATGTATGGGATTTGATATGATTTTGTTTTATGTACATTGTGCATACATTGACTTTTGTCTTCATTTATTCATTTATCTTATAACTCATTCATCTGTTATATCGGTCGATAAGATAGTGATTCATCCCCAACCAACTACATTACATCCTCCTGAGAAAAAACTGGAACTTACAATTAAATGTTACAAATGATGCAAATTCTAAAACAAATACCTTTAGTGGAACTCAAAGTTTTGTGCTGAAAAACTAATGAAAATGACGTTCAAGGTGAACATGAGGAGGAGGAGGCCTATAAAACTTCCCAGAAGATGTCATGTTCCAGGAACTTGTATGCTCAGAGTGACAACAGACCAATTCAATTTATGAAAAATAATTTACTGCCCAGGAATTCTGATATGTGAAAAGCAGAAGTTAATTTCAGTATATCCTTTTAAAATGATTTTAGATTTTAAAACTGTGGAACATTAGAAAAGAATGGGATAGTTGAAGATTAGCACCAGACACACATTATTAGAGGAAAATGGTGAACAGTCACATGTGGACATTTATTTTTTACAAGGTGATTTCCTCGGTGAGAGTCCTTTTGTAGAACTGTATTTTACCCCTTGGAATATAACTTCTGCCAACTCGTATTATACTGTCTTTCTATTCTTACAGCATAAATTAAGCAGAATTTTATTTCTGTTTTCTGGTGTCTGAATGCAAATGTTAAGGTGGAATTTTTTAGTATTTTGATAGTTCTGAATGCATTTAACCATTCAATGCATATTTTCTGATAATCAAGGGATGAGACTCTGGCAGTCAAGTGTCATGGCTATAGTTCCATGAGCATCCTGAGTGTTTTCATACTATTTGTAAGCTGGTACTCAAAGAATCTTAAGTAGCTTTTTAAGTTCTATCGTGTTACAGTGCAATCACATGAAATTCATCTACTAATATTAAATCTTAATTTGTAGAATAAAAAAAAATATCATTGAGTCAGTGGGACATATTTTTTCTTGTAGAGATCTATGTGCCACAAAGATCTCGATGGTGTTTGTGAAATCGATAGGAAAAATAAGCAAATAATTAAATTGGTTAGTATTGAAATTGTGGTTAACATGATTAGCTAACTAATCTATTCATTTGTTAGGTACTTATTAAATAGCTATGTGCTATGCACTATGAAAACAAAGATGAAAAATGTATGTCAATTCTTTGATGTGCTCATGTCTCAGATGGAAATATTTATTATTTTTGCATAGACTGTATTTTTGTGGTACCAGAAATTGAACTCAGGACCCTGTGCTTGCCAGGCAAGCACTTATTCTACTGAGCTATCTCCCTGGCCCCAGCATAGATAGAGTAATTAACTATGGACTATAGCGAGTGCTTCACAGAAAGATAAAGAAATTATGTTGAAATAAACTAGTGAAAAACTAGTGGAAAGCAGTTCTTTCCTTAAAGACCAATGAATGAACCATTGAAAATTTCTTTCTTTCCTTCTTTTTTTTTTTTTTTTTTTTTGAGGTACCAGGGATTGAACTCAGGACCTTGCACTTGCCAGGCAAGCTCTTATTCTACTGGGCTTCT
>PVKA01045253.1:0-15645 GCA_004027165.1 Ctenomys sociabilis
AAGACTCAGGACATAGGAGAACCTGTACTGCAACATCATGAAACTCAGTTGAGCTCCAAATTTTCTGAACAAGGAGATTATGGAGCCACAGAGGAAAGAGATTGAAGTTCTATAGTGTGCCTGGGGAGAGTCACATGGAGAGAAAACTTTCTCTCAGGCTCTCACAGAGAGCAAACTGGTCAAGCATTGGCCGTGACTCCTCCACATGAATGACACAGACAAAGGATCTTCAGAATAATGTACAGGACTACAAGATAAACCCTGAGGGGACTTCACTGACCACATAAGAAACACAAAGTACATGTGTTGGTATATAAGTCTTGCTCTATCTAGGTCTTAACCATCCAGCAGAAAAGTATAAAAATGAAGTATACATCGCGGGGCCATAATATTAAGTTGAGCTGTAAATGGCTATGGTCGACAACTTCTTTGAATAACTCACTATTGTGGAATGCTGGACTACGTTGGATTGTGTTGTCGAGTTCAAGCACCTAAGTTAGTTGAATGACAATGGAGTGCCCACCTTTGACAGGTGTAGACAAAGGAAGGGGTATAGAAAGAAAAAATCATGATGTGTGTGTATAGACAGTGCAGTTGGGATAGATAACGCTGTGCTTCTACATAATCCTATGAGAGGCAAGATTTGCACTGATGGTGGTTGGACAGGATACTATGTCGGCTTCTAGTACTATGGTCATCCACTAGGAAAATAATTATTGAATTTTTCATATAATTCAGGTATAAAAAACAAGATAAGTAAACAGCTACACTCTTAATTTACTGATAAGAGACATCTGCTATAATAATGTCTGTAAGTATAATATCATGTATGCACCTTGTACGACACCAAAACAGTATGAAAACAGTTTGCAATGTATTAATTCATCAAATCTGTCTTGTTAAGGTGTCTTAAAATTGTCTGATTGATATTTGTACTTCAATAAAATAAAAAGTAAATTTAAAAAAAGAGAGTTCTAAAACTAGCCAGAGATTTTTGCAGAAAATATCATACCTTGTACTACCATCCAAAGAGAAATTTGTATTTAAAAAAGCACTTATCATCATTTGAACTTCAGGAAATAATAGAGACATAGGAACCAAGAGCAATTTCACTCAAAAAGTAATGAGAATGATAAAGTGGGGTTTTGTCTGTGTAGCTATGAGTATTTGTGCAGAGAAATATAAATTCCAGCAGCAAGGTATATTTCAGACAATTTTGTAACTGTATATACAGAATAGTTAGGATAGATACATAGCTACTTTCTCGTAATTCATTAAGAAGAAGAATTTGTACTAACAGTGTTTGGACAGGATATCATGTCTGCATCCTGTGCTATGAATGACTACTACAAAGACAACAATATGCAATGTATTAATTGTTGTAACTGTCCTTCCAACCTGTCTTGAAGCTGTCTCATTGCAATTCTTTTCTCCATAAAATTAATTTTAAAAAATAGGAAAAAATCTGATTTAAACAGTATACAATGTGTACACGTATCAAAATATCTCATAGTACTCCATTAATATGTACAACTTTGTTTTATTCATTAAAAAATAAATAAAAGTTTAAAAAAACAAGGCATATTTCACATAAATTCATATGTAATCTCTAACAAAAGGTTTTTGTTTTGGCACAGGTAATAAAATCAACCTTGTTTAGCCACCAAAACATTTTTTTTAAGTTTCACATTACTGTTCTAGACAGTTTACTTAGGACACTTCAGATCACAGCAGTAGCCCACTAAATAGTACACCAAGTTTGTATCATATTTTGCTCCAAACAAATTGATCTGTGAAACTTAGCATCTTTTATTTTAACAGAGGCATTTTATTTCGTCCCCTACATATACTATTCAACAAAAGCAAAAGTTGGTAATATTTTTAAGTTACCTTTATTCAGTAAACAGCAGATGGAGCTGTTGAAAACTGTTGATACTGCTTTTGACTTTTTTCTGAAATAAAAGTTCAGAGCTACATTGTTTGCTGTATAAACAATGTACCAATTATAGAGAAATCAGAAAATACAACTGCAATTTAAAGGAAAAAAGATCACTTATAATTATGCTACCAGGGGAGCCGGGGAGATGGCTCAGTGGAATAAGTACTTCCCTGGCAAGTGCAAGGGCCTAAGTTCAATCCCCGGTTCTGCCAAAAAATAAATAAATAAATAATTATGCTACCAGAAAAAGTTATTTTATTGTCTTACTGTTCAGCACTTCAGGATATAAGCACAGGTTTACATCTACATTTTATTTTTTAAATGTAATGTCAAAAAAGAAGAATCAATATATATCATGTATAAATACAAATTCCCTATAATGCATGTGGTCATACCTAAACGTACTAATAAAATTACATTTAAAAATAAGAATGTCAAAGTAGTGTAGCTATATTTGTGCAAATAAATATAAATTCCAGCAACAAGGTATATTTTCTCATTTGTGTTACATACATACACATATGTGTTCTTTCTCCACTTAAAAATTTGCTCATATAAGTACAAAAACTTTTATGGAATATGTTGAAAATATTTAGACAACAGGACATGCAAGGACTAATCAGAATGGATATTGCCTGATGTCTTGATTACTTTTCTCTTTGTTGAGACAAAATACCTGACACCAAAAATTAAGGAAGAAAAGTGTTATTTAGCTCACAGGTTTGTGGAGGTTTCAGCCCATAGTCAGCAAGCTCCAAGGCAGGGTGGCATGACATAGCCACCACAGCTCAAGGCCTGAGAAGACAGCAAAAGAAAGAAAACAAGCCTGTCCTCCTCCCTCATGCTGCAAGCAGCATATCCTGTTCCCCGGGTCAGAGGCAGCACTCACACCATCTCTGCGTCTTCCTGTTGCACAGCATAAGGCTGTTCACAGAGTAAAGCCCCTGGGTCCCTGCTGAGTTGCTTAAACTACTAAACTCCTCAAGCTGACACAATACATCAGCCATTAAAATCCAGCCATTGTCAACTTGGCAACCAGACACTTTTGTTTAGACTGGTTTCCAGATACAAAGATATGCTTATTCTTAACATTTCACAACTTGAACATTATAACACAGCATTAAAAATCCTTAAGAACAAGTAGTAAGTCTATCAACATTATATTACATTAGAACCATAGTGTTCTGCCACTGACCCCCTAAAGATTCATGCATATTCCTTTAAGCAAAAGGTATTTAGTCCACCTCTAATAGTTGTCGAAGTCCCAGAAGTTTCAGCATTGCTGAAAAATCCAAGTCCCAAGTCACCTCTGAAATGTAAGGCAAACTCTTAACTGTAAGCCTGCACAAATGAAAAGGTATAGACTCAAATTTCAATGGCACAAGATAAACATTTTCATTCCAAAGGTCACAAATGAGAATACCAAAGAGTAGCACCAAAGCAAGTTCAGAATCCAAGGGGGCAAACATTAAGTACTATATTTCCATGTTCTGCATCTGAAACAATCTGTGGTAAATTGTGAGCTCCAAACAGCTTGAGTGACTCCACCCTTATAGCACTTCCAGTGGTTGTAGCTCCCATAGCCTTTCTATGAATTCTGCTTTGCTCCTCCTTACATCTCTTTAGATTGTCCACATTCCTGGCTTCTCCAAACTTCTGGGGTCTGCATTGCAACCTTTGGCTTCACATTCACAACTTCCCACACTGTTCTCTCAGAGGCATATTGCCTGACTTTCCAAGCCTTCTGAAGTTGAGGTGGAAACTTTTTAACCCCACAACTCTTGCATTTTTTATGCACCAAAACCCAGCACCACATGGATGATGATCGTGTCTGTTGCTAAGCAGATAAGTAGCCAGGATTCTCTCTCTTTTTGCTGTAGGGGTTGAGTACCTGGATCATTGGGCACTCTAAATCCAATTCTGAGGAATAAAATTTCTATGCTGCTGTCATTCTGGAACATTGTGCTCTGCGGATTTCTCTTCAAAACAGTCTTTCACTCTTGCAGTTTTGAGGCTCCAGTTTTAGATTCTCTATTCCTTCTCAACAATCAAGATCTCCTTTCCTCCATCTTTGTAATCCACAGCTTTATTGGAACTTTCCTTTTGGCCAAGATCGCAATGTTTTAAATTATCCTGCTGGGTTCTTTGCTTTTGATTCTTGACATAGATCTGGCAAATAGCCCTCAACAATAACCATGCCACTGTCTCAACATTGGACTGCCTTGAAATCTTTTCTGCCAGATTCATTAGTCTAAGACAGAATCTCTGGACATGAACAAAATGCAAACTTTTGGACAAGACATAATATACATAATCAGGAGTCCAACAACCAATGCAATCCATCCTAGCAGAAACCAGCCAAGCCCAATCTCTACTGGAGGATTTCTGTCAGCCTTCTGGTCTTCTGTGCTCTGGATAGAATTTCCCATACAGAACAACCTAAGGCATCCCAGCTCTTCTCTTTCAGGTGACATCTCTGAACCTTTCCAAATTCTTCCCACAAACCATTCCCAAAGGCTCTTGAACCACACACTCAGGAATAGTCACACCAACTACCCCACTTTTCTGATACCAAATTCTGTCTTGGCTATTTTTCTCCTGTTCTTGACACAATATACCTGATGTCCAAATTAAAAAGGGAAATGTTTATTTAGGTCACAGTTTCTGAAGGTCTAGGTGGCACATGGCAAAGGGCAATACATCATGGTGGCAGAAAACAGCAAAAGCAGCAAGAAGGAAAGGAGTAAACATCTTTCCAACCCTAATGCAGGCTACCCAATTTGAGTGGTTGTAGCACTCACACCCATAATCTAAGTGATGGACTGTGAATTAATTAAAAAATCTAGATAGGCATAAACCATAACAATGGATAAATGGTATTTATTAATTTATCCTTGTCATGTTCTTTTGTTCTTTTCTCCTTCTTTTGTCCCTCCCTCTTTAATTAACTACCTTCCCTGCTTGGGGTTCATGGAGACTTAGTCCTCATTATCTCTTTGTAAAATGTCCATCCAAACATTTTGGAGAGCTGGTTTGGTGGTCATCAATTTCCTTAAGTGTTTAGTCAAAAGTATCTTATTTCTCGATCAGTTTTGAAAGATAATTTTGTGGGGCTCAAGGTTGTTTTCCTTTTTGTAGTGCTTGATACATTGTGTCAATTTGAGAAGTTTAGAAGTTTAATGAAGTGACTCAGAGAGCCAGAGTTTTCTAAATATCCTCATCCAGTGCAAGAAGAGAACTCGGACATTGTGCAGTTCTACAAACCCTGCCTAGGGCATGGAGTCCCCTCCCTAAGACATAGAGGGCCCACCCTAGAGTGACTCAGCACTTAAGGGATATATAAAATGACTCGAGGAAGGATAGTTAGTCCCACTCCCCCTGAGGAGCTCTGGTCTTCGCAGTCAGCATGGAAGGAAGGAAGAAAGAGGTTTGTAAGAAGTCACAGCTGCATCTCCTCCTTTGCTTTACTGTTTTCTGTTGCCATGAGCTGCTGCCTCTGCAATGTGCTACTCTCCCTGGGAGCCAGACAAGCATGGACTGAAACCTCCATGAACCAAATAAACCTTTCCTTCCTTAATTTTGTCCCAACAACGGGTGAAAAGTAACTGAGACATTTTACAACTTAAAATACTTTACTCCAAGATCTCCTTAACGTTAGGGTTTGTGCTGAGAAGTCAGCTGTGATTCCGATAGACTTTCCTTTGTAGGTCATTTGTTTCTTTTTCCAGACAGCCTTTTAAGGTTCTGTTCTGGTGCTGACTTTCTGGAATCTTGGCTATGATATGCTCAGATACAGACTTTGTATCTGAAATTATATGTGCCTCACTTATCTGTGCATCAAATTCTTCTACCCTATCAGGTGAGTGTTCTGCCATGACATCAGTGGACAAAAAAATAAAAATAAAACAAAAAATCAATGGACAGAGATAGATAGATAGATAGATAGATAGATAGATAGATAGATAGATAGATAGATAGATAATATATATTTGTTCTATCTCCAACTTTTTCATTAACACCAATCAATGTTTGCCCCATCTAGCAGCTACTGGATTGCTTTTTCATAGTCCCTTGGTATTTTTAGGGAATCTTTCTTTCCTGATTGCTAACCAAAAGCCTGTCTCTATATCTGAGATCATGTTCTCACACTGGCTTAATCTGCTGTGGATACTTTCAATGGAATTTTTATTCTCCTGGATATGTTTCCATCTGCTTTATGGATTCTATTTCTTTCCTATGCATACATGGCTATCATAATTTTTTTAAGCTCCTCTATTTTTTAATCTGTATCTGCTCTATAGTCACTAACCATAGTTTTCATTGTGGATACCCTCTCTGCATTTATCTGAAAAATTATTTGTGATTTGCATTTTTCTAGAGCCTCATTTAGTTGCTTTGTTTTTACACTTCAGAGAGGAAAAATGTGTGGCTTTTGGATTATCCCACCTCGAGGAAGGATAGTTGGTCCCATTCCCTCTGAGGAGCTGGATTTGCCCTTAATAAAATTGATGTCTGGAGTTGCTTTTTGTTTAAATGTCTTCTTATTTTCTTTCTTTAGTTTAATTCCTGGGGGTAATGCTAATAAATTGCCTATAATCAATTGCTTTATTGCTAGTATTTAAAATCCTTAGGAAATGACTGCTACTCTGAGGTATCTTCCATGTGCAGCTGGTTTCTGGGTTTTTGAGTCTGTGGCAAGATCCTACATCTTCAATTTGTTGGTGATGTGAAGTTTCTGTATATTTTTGGCCCAGCCATACTCTGGTTTCCTCTCACAACATATAAATATTTTACCTATTCGGTCCAGGCCTTGCTTCTTTGACACAATATTTTCACGACCCTTGGTTAATTTCAGTCTTGGAATACTAAGAAGAAGAATTGTTTAGAAAAATTATGTCATTTTTGACTATAGTCAAAACATCAACAGTTATAATAGCATTAAACATAACATAGAAGAGCCGGGCGTGGTGGCGCATGCCTGTAATCCCAGCACTCGGGAGGCTGAGGCAGGAGGATTGTTGTGAGTTTGAGACCAGCCTGAGCTATGAAGTGAGCTTAAGGCCAGCCTGAACTACATAGTGAGAACCTGTCTCAAAAAAAAAAAAAAAACATAACATAGAAAATGATAGCCTGTAGTGCTGCCCCCCCCCCATGGCTTGCTGAAATCGTGATTGAGACTGGGCATGGTGGCACGTGCCTGTAATCCTAGCATTTAGGATGATGTAAACAGGAGGATCACTACGAACCTGAGTCTGATCTACACAGTGATACCTTATTAGACCCTGTAGACCCTATCCTAAATACAAAAAAAAAAAAAAAGAAAAGGAAAACAAAAAACTGAGCTTATCACTAATTTGACACCTTTAGCCATATGATCTAGATTTGTGGTTATATATAAAAGTCTAAAACAAATAGAAAATTATATACAGTATGTACGTCTTTAATATGTCAATTTTGCCCTCAGGGTTAAAATTTAAAATGGGAGAAAATAGAGAAGTAGAATAAGAGAAAGAGATTAGAAGTTAGGCTAGGGGCAGGGGAGATGATTCAGTGGAATAAGCACTTCCTTGGCAAGCGCAAGGGTCTGAGTTCAATCTCTGGTTATGCCAAAAAAAGAAAAATAATAATAATAATAATAATAAATTTAAAAAAAGAAGGCTGGAGGACAAAAGGGAAAATCATACTAATTTGGGGAAACTGGTAGAGAAGACTGGAGGGAAAGAATAAAAGAACAGAACTGGCCAGATAGCTCAGCAGATTAAAGAACCTGCTTAGGCAGACACTGGGGCTGGGAGTTTAATCCTTGGCCTGCCATGCTGGCCCCACCCCTGGGGCATGCTGAGACAGTGAATGAGACTGGTCATGGTGGCTCACATCTGTAATCCTAGCACTTGGGAGGCTGAAAACAAGAGGCCTGAGTTCAATCCCCAGTTCTAAAAAAAAAGAATTACAAGGATGAAGGACTTTGCCTTAAGGACAAAGCTGCAGAACCCTGGGTTCCAGGTGGGGACAGTGGCCATAGCTGGTATACAGAATTTGTTCCTGGGAATCTAGATCAGAGTGCTTAGTGATCCAGGCACTTGAACCCTTCAGCCAAGAGAGAAAGCTTGGCTACTTCTCCAGCTGGCAGCAGCCCTTGGCATCATGCACGAGGCATTGGTTTTAGGCATATGCAGAATGCAAGAATTCTGAGGTTAAGAAGGCTTTCACCTAGATGTCAAAAAGCCAGGAAAGCCAGGCAGTGTCCCCTTGAGAGGGAAGTGTGTAAAGCTGTGAGTGAAATGCCTATTCAGTGAAAACCCCAAAAGTTTAAAAAATCCAGGAACATGGATTGGATTATCTAAGGAAAGCTGCAAGGAGAGAGAGAGCAAAGCCAGCCTCAGAGAAAAGCTGTGGAAGGTACCAGCAGAAGTGCCACAGATGTGGAGTCATGTAAGGCTTTTGGAGCTCACAGCTCATTACAGGTTGCTTTGGATGTTCCACACGGAACTACAGGACTTAATGTTTGCCCTTCTGGATTTTGGACTTGTTTTGGTCCCAGTGGTTTGTATCCTGCTGTATATACCTCTTAGGATGGTAATGTTTATGTTGTGCTGTTAAATTTTGCTGGAAGAGTTTAACTTTTCATTTGTACAGGGGCTCAGAGCTAAGAGTTTGCCTTAGACCTTGGAGGAGACTTAGGATTTGGACCTTTCAGCAACGCTGAAACTGTTAGGATTTTAGAAACTCTTTTTTTTTTTTTTTGTATTTTAGGGAAAGGTCTAGAGTGTGTTCAAGGTCTCACTATTAGATCAGACTCATAGTGATCCACTGTTTACAGCCTCCCAAGAGCTGGGATTATAAGCACTTGCCACCACTGCAGGCCCAGGGATCGAACCCCTAGGCCCTAAGTTTGTTTGCAGGCACTTTAATCTGCTGAGCTATTTGGCCAGCCCTTTTGGCAACTCTTAGAGATGGACTAAAATTGTTTTCTCATACAGGAATGTACATGAGTCTTTAGGGAGTACCCAGGGGCAAAATGTCATGGTTTTAACTTAATACAATATTCAAGTTGTAAAACGTTAATAAGCAGGTCTATGTACTTGGAAACTGGTTTAATAAAATGTCTGGTTGCCAACTTGATAAGAGTGGATTGTACTGGTTGATACATTGTGTCCACTTGAGAAGTTCAGAAGTTTAATTAAGTCACTCAGCAGGGAGCCAAGATTCTTAGTTTGTAAACATTTTCATCCTGTGCAAGACCAGGGCACCGACTTTGTGTGAGCGCTACACCCCTAGCCCCAGGTTAGCTTGTTTACAATACAAGGAGGAGAGAAAAGCTTGCTAGAAGCTGCAGCTGCTGCCCTTCCCTTTGCTCTTCACTCTTTTCTACTGCCATGAACTGCTGCGCTCTGCCATGTGCCACTCTGCCTGGGATCCTGCCTGAAACCTCCACAAGTGTGAGCTAAAGAAACCATTCCTTCCTTCATTTTGAGTGCTGAGTATTTGTCCCAGCAAGGAGTGAAAAGTAACCAAGGCAATCCAATGGCTTGGTTAATTAATAAACTCTATTTTTTTCCAACTTTCAGTTAGATGTGGAAATAATCTTGTCATTTCAACATTGACACTCAAATGAAAAGGTCAAACAATGAAGGAGAAAAAAATAAAAATATAAAATAAAATTAAAAACCACTGAGGGCAGGTGAGATAGCTCAGTGGACTAAGTGCCTGCTTAGGTAAGCTCATGGACTGGTTCATTCTCCAGCACCACATGCTGCCCTGGTCCTGCCTCCCAGGAACACTGAGCCAGCCACTGAAGCTGCCTGTGGTGGCATATGCCTGTAATCCTAATACTGGAGAGGCTGAAAACAGGAGGGTCACTATGAGTCCAAACTGCATAGCAGACCCTGTACCAAATACATTCTCTCTCTCTCTCTCTCTCTCTCTCTCTCTCATATTTGCCTCTCTCTCTCTCATATTTGCTTTTTGGTTGTGTGTGTGTGTGTGTGTGTGTGTGTGTGTGAGAGAGAGAGAGAGAGAGAGAGAGAGAGAGAGAGAGAGAGAGAGAGAGATGTACTTCCAGATTTGTCTCTAGTGTTCCTGGCACAAAATATGTAGGGACAGAGTTCTGATTCATGCTGATCTATCCCAGCAAGTCAGCATTAGCTTTTTGGTGGAGTAGTGGATAATTTCAGTAAGCCTGCATCTTCTGGCTAAAGCCAGACTGATTTGACCTGTAGACTTCAATGCACCTTTTCGAACATGAGCTCACCTGGGAGCTGCAGATGGAGCCAGCAGCTGCTCTGAGTTCTGAGCTCTGTTGGCTCCTCTCCATGATGGCTTCAGGCCTATCACTGTCTCCCACGGGATATCTGAGCCTTTACTACTCTCCTCCAGCCAGTGTAGTCCATCATGTCCATTGCTGTTCTCCACTGCTATGTCTCTCTGTGGAGACCTCGGGGGTTGCCAGCAGTCACTGTGTATCCACAGGTTTGAATCACTCATATTACACAATGAGTCCTGTCTCAAAGCGAAGGTGCCTCCAGATACCTCTTTCCTTTACATTGGAGTTTCTCCCATCTGCAGCCATACCACCCTGAATGCACCTGATCTCATCTGATCTTTTTCCCTTCACTCCATGGGTTTCAATTCACATTTAAGATCCTTCTGGGTCCAGGCAACCCACTTCTCTCCCTCTTCTCTTTCACACATTGTCATATTCCGGCATCTGAATGGCAACACTCAGAGAGGCTCTTTCTCTACTGCTTACCACTCCACCATCATGGTCTCTGTCTCCCATTAATTCTTGTAGTTTGTGTCTTAGTCCCTTTGCTCATTGATGGAATGAAATATCTGAGCCCTGTAGATTCAAGGAAAGGTATGTTTTGGTTCACACATTGGGAACTTCAGTTCTGCTGGGCAACTCCAAACAGAAGGCTTTCATCATTTTCTAAAAGGTTTCTTTTATTCCTTCAATACAGCCAGTTAGCCACTGGCTTCCAAGTTCTTTCCTTCTCAAGCAAAGAACTGAAAAAAATAAACAAATACAGCCAGCGCACCAGCTGCAAGAGCCCTCCAGAGCAAGACTTAGGCACCGGGTGTATGTGAGACTCTTTACTGTGCCCCTGGGACCTCTGCAACTCCCCAGAGCCCCCTCCCCCCAAACCAGCCCAGCCAGTGAGAACTTCTTAGACTCTCTCAGCCCTGAGCCAACCCAGCCCAGCCTGGTGAGTGTGTAGAACTTCCAGTTTCCCCACATGCCACCAGCAAGAGCCCTCCATAACAAAACTCAGGCACCTACGTGAGACTCTCTTGCTCCCCAGGGCCCCTGCAACCCTCCGGAGCCCTGCCTGTAAGCCTGCCGAGCAACTGAGAACTTTTGTGGCTCTGTCAGCCCCAGATCCAGCCCAGCACGGCCCGGTGAGTGTGTGGGAGAGCTTCGGTGCTCCCTGGTGCTCCCTGGGCCAGGGGCACAACAGAGGGGCACCACAGGCTCACTGTTCTGCCTAAAGGGCTGCAGCAAAAAAGAGCTGAACACAACAGCTAGATTCAGGCCAGGCATTACTGGAGAAACTCAAACTTAATAGATTTGCACCAGAATCTCATTAGTGCTAAGGTTATAACTGCACCAAAGCTCTACACCAAAGGTCAGAGGTCACTGCTATACAAAATCACAAAGACAAAGAGCAAAACACAATCTCAGGACTGGAGCCCACCCATGACAAGTGCAAACGACACCAGCCCAGCTGAAATGAATGAATTAAAAGTGTTGGAAGCAAAGACACAATAACAGAAAGGTATAGAGGAATTCAGACCTGAATTAACACCTGAAATTTAAAAAAAGACATTTCTGAATACATAGCATCTGAGGTAAAGAATCTAATGCAGAAACATATGGGGGAAACCCAATGTCCACCCAAAACAAATGCAGAGAACACTACCTCAGCTGAAATGTATGAATTAACAGCATTGCAAGCAAAGAAACAACAGCAGAAAGGTAAATAGAAACTCAGAGCAGAAATAATTACTCAAATAAAAAAGAAATCTCTGAATTCATAACATCTGAAGTAAAGAATCAAATATGGACATATATGGAGGAAACCCTATTTGAAAAAAACTCTGCAGTAAAAGAATTAATAGCTACCTCTATAAAAGACATAAATAAAAAAATAGAGGAGATCAGAAATATGATGGATTCCTTCACTGACCAATACAGTAAAGAAATAGAGCACATAAAGCAGAGTCAAAGAGATATAGAAGAACTTAAAATTTCAATCACAAGAGTACAAAACCATTTGAGTGAAAGTAAAGACAGAGTTGCAGATCTTGAAGATGCTGGTGCAGCTAGTGAAAAGGTGAGAAAGGATCTCTTAAAAACAACTAGAATGCAGGAAAAAATAATCCATCACCTGCAAGATGATGACAAGATGAACAATGTGAAACTAATAGGCATCAATGAGAATGAAGGAGTCAATAAAAATGATATAAAAAGAATATGGGCAGATGTAATAGCAGAAAACTTCCCAAATATGATGAAACAATCAGAACACCAAATAACTTCAACCCAACTAAAAATATACCAAGACATATAATAGTCAAGATCCTAAAAATCCAACACAAGAAAAATATACTGAAAGCCGCTAGAGAAAAGAAGCAGATCACATTCAAAGGAAAACCCATCAGAATTACTGCCAGCTTCTCTTCACAAACCATGAAGACAAGGAGAGCATGGAGCAGAGTACTTCAAGTCTTCTATTAAAATGGATTCTAGCCCAGACTACGATACCCTGCAAAACTCTCCTTCAAGTTTGATGAAGAAGTGAAATGCTTCCATGACAAAGAACAACTAAAGAATTTCATGATGACAAAGCCATCCATACACAGGCTAGTGAAAGATATTTTAGAGAGAGACCACACACAATGACCAGAACTCCACGAACGAGAGCAGAAGGAACCCATTAAATAGGGCAAACAATTAAACACAGGACAAAAAGGAATAAACAACAGCAGGTAAATAACATGTCAAGCATAAGTCAACATATCACAATTATTATTATCAATGTAAGTGGACTCAATTTGCCAATTAAGAGAACTAGACTGGCACAGTGGATTAGAAAACAAAACCCAACACTATGCTATATACAAGAAACACTTAATTCAAAAAGACATTCATAGGCTTAAAGTCAAAAGATGGAAAACAATACTATATGCCCCAGCACCTTAGAAAAAAGCAGGGGTAGCAATTCTGTTCTCAGACAGTCTCAACTTCAAACCAAGAAAGATCAAAGGAAATAAAGAAGGCTACTATATATTGATTAGGGGTAAAATTCAAGAGGAATGTGTAACACTCATAAATATCTATGCACCAAACACAAGAGCACCCAACTGCATAAGATAAAGTCTTAATGGACATGAAAAATCCAAGATCACAATCTTAAGATGAGACCATAACACCCTCTTATCTCAAAAAGGTACATCAAGCAGACAAAAAATTAGCAAAGAAGTAAGAGAACTGAACCAGTTCTTGGAACAAATGGACTTGGTGGACATATACAAAGTATTCCACCCAACCATAGCTGAATACACATTTTTTTCAGCTGTACATGGGTTGTTTTCTAAAATAGAACACATATTCATCCATAGGTCATGCTTAAGTATATGCAAGAAAACAGAAATTATCCCATGCATGTTGTCTGACCAGAGTGCAATGTAACTGGAAATAAATGACAAAAGGTACCAGAAAAACCCTCTAAGTACATGGAAATTAAACAACATTCTACTCAGCAATCAATGGCTGGCAGATGAAATTAAACAAGAAATTCAACAATATCTACAGTTCAATGAAAATTCAACCACAACTTATCGGAATTTATGGGATGCCATGAAAGCAGTTCTCAGAGGGAAAATCATAGCTATGAACTCACACATTAGGAAAACAGAATGGGAATGAATAAACACCCAAATGCTGCACCTCTGCCTCAAGAAAAGGAAGAGCAAACCAAACTCAAAGCCCAAAGACAGGAAGAAATAAAGATTAGAGCAGAAATTAATTCAATTGAGATGAAGAAAACAGTCCAAAGAATCCATGAATCAAAAAGCTAGTTCTTTGAAAGACTAAATAAAATCGATAAGCCTCTAGCAAACCTCATCAAAAAGAGGAAAGAAAAAATTCAAATACAAGCAATAAGGAATGAAAAGGGTGGAATCACCAGAGGAAATTCAGAAGATTGTCAATAACTACTTTGACAATCTTTATGCTTACAGAATAGAAGACACAGAAGAAATGTACAGATTCCTCAAAAGGTAGAAGCTACCAAAACTGAATCAAGAAGGTATAACCACTCTCAATAACCCAATAACAGCGAACGAGATATGAAACATAATAAAAAGCCTTCTGACAAAGAAAAGTCTAGGTCCTGATGGATTCACAGCAGAATTCTACAAGAAATTTATAGAAGATATAATGCTTACACTCCTCAAACTCTTCAATGAAATTGAAAGGGAAGCAGTCCTCCAAAATCATTCCTGGAGGAAAGTATTATACTGATTCCAAAACCAGGGAAAGACACAACTAAAAAACAGAACTACAGGCCAATCTCCCTCATGAACATAGATGCAAAACTCCTTAATAAAATCCTCACAAATAGAATACAGCAAGTGATCAAGAAGATTATATACCATGACCAGGTAAGATTCATCCCAGGAAAGTAAGGAAGGTTCATTATTCAAAAATCTATAAATGTAATACACTATATTAATAGGCTGAAATCTAAAAACCACATGATCATCTCAGTTGATGCAGAAAAAGCTTTTGACAAAGTCCAACATTCATTCATGTTCAAAGTCCTAAAGAAAACTGGAATAGAACTCCTCTACCTCAATTTTATAAAAGCCATCTATGACAACCCAATGGCTAATATAAATAATAAATGGGGATACCTGAAATCTTTTACTCTTAGATGTGGTACAAGACAAGGATGTCCTGTATCACCCTTCCTATTCAATATAGTTCTGGAATCATTAACTACAGCTGTTAGACAAGAGGGAGAAGTAAAAGGAATAAGAATAGGTAAAGAAGAAGTTAAATTATCCTTATTTGCAGATGACATGATACTTCACTTGGAAGACCCAAAAAACTCCACCAAGAAGCTACTAGAATTGATACACAAATTCAGTATCATACCAAGATACAAAGTCAATACTCAAAAGTCAATAGCATTCCTCTACACAGATATCAAACACACTGAGAGGGAAATTAGAGAAATAATACCTTTTACAATAGCACCATGGAAAATAAAATACCTTGGAATTCATCTAACTTAAGAAGTCAAAGATCTTTTCACAGAAAATTATAGTACCTTAAAAAAAAGAGATCGTTAAGGATTTCAGAAAATGGAAAGTTATTCCCTGCTTCTGGATAGGAAGAACAAACATCATGAAGATGGCCATATTCCCAAAATTGTTGTACAGATTTCATGCAATCCCTATCAAACTGCCACCAACATACCTCCCAGACCTAGAGAAATCGTTCCTAAATTTATTTGGAACCAAAAAAGACCTAGAATAGCAAAGGCAATCCTGCCTGGGCAATAAAGACAATGCAGGAGGCTTCACAATTCCTGACTTGAAATTATACTACAGAACTACTGTGACAAAATCAACATAGAGGGGCTGGCAAGGTAGCTCAGCGGTCTAAAGCACCTGCTTAGGCAAGCTCTCAGGGACTG
>PVKA01045254.1:0-15645 GCA_004027165.1 Ctenomys sociabilis
TATCTTTCCATTTTCTGAAATCCTCTATAATCTCTTTTCTTAGGGTGTTGTAATTTTCTGTGAAAAGATTTTTTTTTTTTTTTTTTTGTCTTTTTGAGACAGGGTCTTACTATGCAGTTCAGGCTGGCCTTAAGCTCACTTTGTAGCTCAGGCTGGTCTCGAACTCACAATAATCCTCCTGCCTCAGCCTCCCGAGTGCTGACTTCCTTGGTTAAGTGAATTCCAAGGTATTTCATTTTCCTCGGTGCTACTGTAAAAGGTATTGTTTCTATTGTTTCCTTTTCAGTGTGCTTCTTATCTGTGTAGAGGAATGCTATTGACTTTTGAGTATTTTGTATCCTGCTATGCTACTGAATTTCCATATCAGTTCTAGTAGTTTCTTGGTGGAGTTTTTGGGGTCCTCCAAGTAAAGTATCATGTCATCTGCAATTAGTGATAATTTAACTTCTTCCTCTACCATGTATGTTTAAGAAGCAAATACTCAGTAGGTTTGAGAATATATTTGGAAAACAGTAAATAATAAGTTACCTGGAAATATTTTTTTCCTATTGATTTTTCCTTCTCTTTTGATTGAATCACAGGACCTAACTGAGTATATATAACCTTACCTAAGTATTCCAAATGACAGAAATATTTTCTAATGTCATTTTTATTATCAACAACAGGTGTTAAGAGAGAGATAACAGGAGGGCCGGCCAGACAGCTCAGTGAACTAAAGTGCCTGCTTTGGTAGAGTGCAGTGGCTGGGATCTGATCACTAGTGTGCTATGCTTGCCCTGCCCACAGGGCATGCTGAGAAGGTGATTGAGACTGGGCATGGTGGTGCACGCCTGTAATCCTAGCTCTTGGGAAGCTAAACACAGGTTGATCACTATGAATCCAATCTGTGTAGGGAGACTCTGTAGACCCTGTAGACCTTGAACGAAATCCAAAAAAAAAAAAAAAAAGAAAAGAAAGAAAGGTATAATGGGGCAGAGGAAAAAAGATAACACTATCATTCTGTGTCTTCATTTTTTTGTTATAAATATAATTATAATGTATCTCATAACTCTACACAGAATTGTATAAACAGTAAGATTAAAAGGAATAAAATTTGTAATGTAAGTAGAGTAATAAAAGTAAAAATCAGAAAACTTACACTCTCAGGTATTGTTGGGAGTCCAGTTATATCAGGGGCAATGAAGTAGGAATGCTAGTCAATGGAAATAAATCATAAAAGAAATGAAGTAAAACTTGATATTATACTTAATTTAGATTAAAACAGAAAATACTTTGACTAAATTAAAACATTTACTAAATTAATAAATGTCAGGGACTGACTTGGGATTTGCTGGATTGGAGACACTCTTGCATGAGATAAAAAAGAATGCATTACCAAATTAGAGAGAGAGAGAGAGGAGAGAAAGAGAGAAGGCGATGATGACGAGGAGGAGGAGAAGGAAGAAGAGGAGGAGGAGAAGGAGGAACCAGGAGGGGAGGGGAGGGGAAGAAAGGGGAGGAGAGCTAGAATGAACTTCACTATTTGGTAAAGCACTAACAGTTTATCTCATGTCATTTTTTTCTTATCAACAACAGATATTAAGAAAGTACAATGGAGCAGAAGAAAAAATATATAATACATGTGTACAATAAATACACAAATATGTATAATATTAAAACACATGTAGTCGAGGTAAAACTGGAAAAATACAGTTTACTAACTCTAAAATACACCAAAAAATCTGTTGTTTTCTGAATTTCTATCATAAATCACAGTAGGTCTCTTCTATATATATTAGCCAGTACATTACTTAAAAGGCAGTACAAAATATAATTTAAAGATGTTTACAACTTACTCATCTCAAGGTATGATTCTCATATATCTTTTAAACAAACACTAACTTTTTATACTGCATAAAGAAATACAATTCATAGATATGTATAGAAAAACTACACTATGTATATACACTCGTTTTACCATTATGTGTACAAGTTGTATCACTCAGAACCAAAGTGCAACTTAATCATCAAATATGGTTTATTTTCTGTTCATATTAATCTCCAATTGCTTAATATCATAATCACATCAGGATATAATTTAAAATTGCAGTTGTAAAGAAATTATCAAGCCAATATATAGGCACAATTCAACTAGTCAGAACAAAGTGAATTAATATAGTCAGAATGAATCACTTTCCAATTTGGAAAAACAATACGAAATAAATCACATGACAAACCTGCAACCAAAAATGTGACAGGAATGTTTTACAATGGATATAATTTAAGATTACTACTATTACTCATAGATTTGGTGTCTGGTAACTACTTTTATTTGTGGTTTTGATAGTACTATATTTCATAAAACTATATTATAACATCATTAAAAGATAGTATAAACAGAAAATACATACCAAATGATTAATTTTCAAGTCAATTTATAATTTCCAAAGGGCTATAGTGAATTTTAATGATTTAAAGAAATAATGATTTTCCCCCTTTACTACTGATTTTTAAAAGCCATGTCCTTGTAACTCACCGGTATTAGTGAAAGCTGATCTTTCAGAATTTGCTCACTGGCAATAAATATCTCTTGATTCTTATCATATATGAGAGAAAAATGAATATTTTACTTTCAAGGAGAAGCTTTCATAAAATATTGTGTGTGTTTGACACAAATAAAGGCAGCTAGATCTCCCACTGAAAATACTTGAATAACTATTGTAAATATTATTTTGAAGTCTTCTTTGCTAATTTTGCACTAGAAAAAAAAAATCCTAAAGAAAATATTTTAATTTTGTCAAAGCAGAGAACGTGGTGGATATTTAATGCTCTTAAAATACTACTTTTTATAAATTGCTTAGCACATTAACTTTTTATAAAATCTCTGATATTTGATTATTACCCACATGCAGGAACAAAAACTTCTATCATTATTGATTTTAATTTGACAAGGAAAAAATAAAATCTGTACTAGTACATGACAATAAACAGTGTAGACTAGAATTGCCCCTCATTAAAGCCAGGACACTGGGTCCATAATGCTAGTAATCTGTTGCTGCAAACAAATGTAATTATTAATGCACTTTATTCAAAGGTAATCAGCTGCTTTTCCCAGTATATAAGAAAATGTAGCTTGAGAACAAGTGTATAAGATTTGAAAACTGAAAAGCCTAGCTGTCAAACAAGTATGTCAACATCACCACCATCAGGAAATGAAAATCAAAACCACAATGTGTTATCATTTCAGCCAACTTAACACAGTTTTTATCAAAAAAATAATAATGAGTGTTAAGGGGGATGTAGAAAAAGGAAAATTCTTCAACACTGTTGCTAAGGATGTAAATTACTACAGCCATTATAGAAAACATACAGAGGCTCTGCAAAAAATTAAAAATATAGCTACGGTGTGACCCAGCATTCTCACTAGCAGAGACATGATTAGGACTTTTTTTTTTTTTTTTTTTTTTTTTTTGATACCAGGGATTGAATTCAGGACCTAGTGCTTGCCAAGCAGGTGCTGAATTCTACTGAGCTATCTTCCCGACCCTCTAGACATGTATCTAAAGGAAGAGAAACCAGTATGCCTACAATTCTATGCTCACTGCTACAGTATTCACAACAGCCAAGATATGGAATCAATCTATGTGCTCCTCAAAAGTTACGTGGAGTTTTGAAGTTGGGGTGTATATCCACAATTGAATACTAGAATATTCATTAAAAAAATGAAATCCTGGAGTCTGAGGCATTATAGATGAAACTGAAAGAAATTATCCAAAGACAAATACACCAGAAACGAAATGATACTCGCATGACTTCACTCATACATGTGTCTAAAAAACCTTGATCTCATGAAAGCAGAAACATCAAATGTAATTACCCTCATGGACCACTATACAGTGGATAACCTATATCTCACTAACACCCTTTAAATATGTACTACTGTATATCAATTTAAAAGAAAATAAAACAAATGTAAAGAAAAAATACATTTCTTTTTCACATTAATGTTGCACAATAGCTGCCTCTACTGACTTAGTGCCCATACTCCTATTTTCCTTAGCTCATTAACCAAGTGTTAAGATCACTTCACAAATATAATGCTTTCAAATAAAAATCACATATTTCTTTAGAAAAGCCAAAGCTTTTCTACATTCTCTACTGTTCTGCTGCATTAGCAATGACGCTGCTTTCTTTTGGCTTCAATGACCTATGTGTAAGTATGACTATCTTCTTACTTTTTCACTGATTTTCCTTCTTCTCCCTTAATGTCTATTTGGGCAATTAGATCTTAGCCTGTCCTCTACACTCTCCATCATCTATTCTTCAATTCCTACAACTTGCATATGCTGACAATTCCCAAATCTGTGTTAAAAAATTCAGTTAAGTTGAGCTTTCAACCAACCAATCTCCAAGCAATAACCAAAAATTTCCACTATAGCAGTATGAAATGAGAATGCAGACATCATAAGGCACTGGGCAGCGAAAGGAAGATAGAACGTTCTAAGCCAGTTTTAGAGTCAGAAGGTTTTAGGCGATCAGGAAGGTAGTTCAGTGGTTTAGGCACCTTCCTGGCAAGGCAAACCGAGTTTGACCCCCAGTAGCACATGCTGTGCTGGCCCTGCCACAGATGTGCTGAGAAGGCCACTGAAACTGGGCCTGTAAACCCAGCACTGGAGAGGCTGAAACAGGAGGATCACTACAAGTCCAACTTGCGTAGTGAGACCCTGTACCAAATACATAAAATTTTAAAAATAAAAATACTAAAGACAGTATAAAAAGGCTTCAGTGCAAAAGGAAAGTATGATGCTAATTCTATAAACTGAGAGATCAATGTAACCAGAATAATGAATTTAGGAAAGAAATAGTGAGACTGAAAAAAAAACTAAATAAAATTAAGAAGTGGATAGTCCTAACAGCCTGACCAACCATGTAGATGAATTCTATATATTAACCTTTTACCAGAGGACTTTACAAAGTTTAATGCAGTGAGATCTGGCACTCATTTGAAAAAATGATTGAAAGAAGAGACTGAAAAATTAATTTCAGGTGTCACACACCTGAACTAGGGTGATGACAGTGGAAATTTTAGAAGTTGAATAATGTAAGAGAACACTATCATTAAATGAAACATGAGAAACTTTAAGCAAGAAAAATGTTATTATCAAAAAAAGAATGTAATGACAGTTTCCTTAACTTGAAAAAACTGAAGATTTTCATTATCTAAGTTCAAGCTTCTTTTTCTTAAAATATTTCTTGCATCATTAAGTTTTTTCCTTATTGAGACAGAAATTTATCATTATTTGGAAAAAATTTAAATAAATGTTACTTCTATTTGACCTACTAAATTAATGAGGAATGTTAATGAAAACATTGTAAGTTACTTTTATGAACTTTAAACGTCCACAAAACAATGTAATTTTAGATACAGATAGCACAACTCATTGAATACATTAATAGTAAATAACCTATCTCAAAACAAACTTTGTTTTGACAATCCTTACTCATTTTTCTAGTGTTTTGAGATCACAGTAGAAGATATACTGTAGTATTGAAAGAGAACTCATTACCCAGAATTTTCATCCTGTGTATTATATGCCATTATGCAAAGTATCATTTTGTTTCAGGAGAGATACTGCATGTGTGTGTGTGTGTGTGTGTGTGTGTTTCTTTACTATGCATAAATTACAACAATGAAAAATCGATGTTCATCACAACCAAAATATTCTTACAGATTTGGTTATTTTAAGTTCATAACAGTTTGTTATTCTGCAATTTAATAGCTACCAAAACACACTATGTATCAAATTTAGTTATTACAGTATGTCAAAAGCTTAATACTAATACCTCCTAATATTAGCACCATCACTCTCTTTTGCTTAGAAATAGAACTGATGTGGCAAACCATTTCTGTAAAGTTCATGTGTTCTTAATTGAAAAGTTACGACTCCCAAAAAAATGATTCGGTACTTACCATACTCAAATTGACAGAAGTATTTGCTTTTGGTACGGGGTGACTATAGAGTGATTTGAGAGTTTCATTCAAATCATTTTCCTTGAATCAAGAAAAATATATTTAATAAATAAGATAAATACCAAGCAAGCAATCAAAAATACTCTTGTATATTACCAGTGGGAACATAAAATGCTACAGGAACTATGGAAAATGGTATGGCAGTTACTTAAAAAAAGAACAAAAACAATTATTAGATTATCCAGAATTTACATTTGTACATATACTAAAAACACCTGAAGAAGACCTAGAAGAGATATTCATACAGCCATCTTCTGCAGAAGCACTGTTCACAGCAGTCAAAAGGTTGCTGTAATGGAAGTGTCCACTAACAGATGAATAAATACTTTATAATATATTCCTATAAGAGAATATTACTCAGGATTATAAAGGAACTTACAATATGGCCATTAATATGACAATCTAAAAGACATTTTGGTAAGTTAAGTAAACCAATCACATAAGGACACTGTGATTCCACTTATGTGAGGGGCACAGACTTTTACACACAGCACAGTGATAGCTGGCATGGAAGAGGAAGAGCAGGAAACAGCTATGTGTAATAGGTACAGAATGCCAACCCAAAGCCAAAAAGCTCTAGAGATGAATGGCACTGACAGATGCAGAGTAATGTGGATGCATTTACTGACAAAACAACTATGCACTTAAAGTGGTTAAAGGGGTAAGCTTTATGTTATGCATATTTTAACACTAAAAAAATAAGAGAGATATAGCATAGCTTACCAATTCCTTAGCCAAGTAATCTGCCAGAGTATTTAGAAGCTTGTAGTACACTTCAAACCATGGCAGGTAACTATAAAAAAACAACAACAACAAAAATACATACAATAGAATGAAGAAACAAGCAGAGGAATTAATGTATATTGGTTCACACAGGTTGATCCAGAAAAGACAACTTTTTAAAAAGCTATTAAAATTTTATTTATTATCTATCTTACAGTATCACTAAAAGCATTCAGAAAATCAAACTCAATCACTACCATATATCATATACCATAGTGATATATGTGTACCTATGTTTATAGCAGCACAATGTGTGAGAGCCAAATCTTGGAAACAACCAAGATGCCTGTCACATGAAGAATGGTTGAAAAAGATGTGGTATTTTTATACAACGGCATATTACTCAGCTATAAAGAATGATAAACTCAAAGCATTTATATTTAAATGGATGATATACTCATATGTGAAATAAACCAGACCCACATGTGTAAATATCATGAAGTCTCCCCAGTAGAACTCAAAACAAGAAATACAAATAAAAAGGAATAACAATTAAAAGGAAAGCAAAAACTTGAGGATTGGACAACAAGGACAGGGCAAGGAGAAAAGCTGGGAAACATGACAGGGGCAAAGCCATACACTTATACACATAAGATGGGTAAGACAATGATCCTGAGAAACACCAGCAGGTTTTTGAAACAAGCAGTTACTTGGTAGGATTCTAACCCTGACTAACTATACATTCTGATACCTGTGAACCAAGCAACTGCACTGAAGATAGCAATGGGTAATAGAAGGGTCATGCTTGGACAGCCTGCCATTCTGGTCTTCTACATACGTACTTCTTGTCACGACATACCATACTGTCTCTCAAGCAAAAGTCTGTTTGCTGTTTTTTATTTGTTTAAAGTGGGTAATAAATGAAAAAAAAAAAAAAAAAAGACACAAGGAAAAAAATATAACAGGACTGACTGTCCTGCTACAACACTGTATATGGTTAGATTTCTAAATTTCTGTGTAAAAATATGTAATTGTTTATTTATATTCCTTAAATTTTTCATTTTTAAATTTTCATCTCCATATTCTGTAGGGACTTAACGTTTAACATATCAATACTTGATGGAAAAATACCTGTTGACTCAAGTCAACAACTTCTGCAGATAACCTACTACTATTATGGACTGCTGGACTGTGTTGGATTGTTTTGCTGAATTCAAGCATCTATAGTATTTAGATGACAATGGAATACCCATATCTGACTAAACAAAAAAAGGGTATACAAAGGAAGGTCCATTCTGTATCTGTACATATAGTATAATTAGGATAGATATACACCTACTTTCGCTTAAACCAATGAAAAGAAAGATTTGTTCTAATAAGTGTTTGGACAGGATATCTTGTCTGTATCTTGTAATATGGATAACCACTAAGAAGATAACAGTGTACAAGGTACTAACTATTGAAACTGTCCTATCAATCAGTTCTGAAACTGTCTTATTGCTATTTGTTTCTCAATAACATAAATAAAATAAATCACTATATTAAGCTAATATGTAATTTGGTTGTGGGTGTTACAGGGTTTCACTACACAGCTCGAACTCTTAGTGATCCTCCTGTTTTCAGTCTACCCGGCACTGGTATTACAGGCGTGTGCCACCATGTCCAGACTCAGTGGCTGGCTCAGCCCACCCTGGTGGCCAGGATGATATGGCATGTGGTGCTGGGGATTGAACCATGGTCCTTTGTTTGCCTAAGCTTGCCTAAGCAGGCACTTTAGCCCACTGAGCTATCTCGCTAAAACTAATATTAAAAGTTTTTGAAACTATACAATTACAGTAATACATCATTTAATTATAAGTACTTATTGTGAGAAATACAATTTTGGGAATATGGTAATTTTGACAATGTTGGTTCTTCCTATTCGTGAGCAAGATAACTTTCCATTCTTGGAAATCCTCTTCAATCTCTTTTTCTTAAGAGTTTTGTAATTTTTACTTTATAATTCTTTTACTTCCTTGGTTAGATTAATTCCTAAGTATTTCATTTGTTTGGATGTTATTGCAAAGGATATTGTTTCTCTAATTTCTCTCTTTGTGTGATTATGCACAGAAATGCTATTGAATTTTGGGTGTTGACTTTGTATCCTGCTACACTACTGAATTCGTTTATTAATTTTAGGAGACTCTTGGTATAGTTTTTTGGGTCTTTCATGTACAGTATCATGCCATCTGCAAATAAAGATAATCTAACTCCTTCCTTTCAAATTCTTATTCCTTTTATTTCTCTCTACTGTCTAACTGCTCTGGTCAATGCACAGTACTATACTGAATAGGAGTGATGACAGTGGACATTCTTGTCTTGTACCTGATGTTAGAGTGAAAGCTTTCAGATTTAGAAACACTAACTCTACTGAAAGAGAAAGTAGGTAGATTTCTTAAAGACATATGTGTAGGCAAAGATTTAATGAACAAAAACCTAACTGCATGGAAAATAATTCAACGAATCAAAAACAGGTATCTCTTTACTGAAAAGGTTTTGCACATCAAAAGAAATCACCAATACAGTGGGGAAAAAAAAAAACCACAAATTCAAAAAAACTAAATTAACAGTCACTCACACAAAGGACTTCTATTTAGAATATATAAAGAAATTTTAAAAAACCAGGTCGCCAAAATTCAAAGACTCAATCCAAAAATGGGCAACTGAGATGAATATACACTTCTCAGAGAAATACAAATGGCAGATAAATATATTTAAAGAAATTCAACAGCACTAGACATTAAAGAAATGCAAATTAAAACAACACTGAGATTCTTTCTCACCCCATAAAGAATGTTTATACTCAAGAAATCAACTAATAACAAAGGGAGAGGCTATGGGGGAAAAGGAACCCTTCTCCATTGTTGGTGGGTAGGTAGACAGGTAGAAATCCACTTCATCTACAACTTCTCCTGTAGAAATCAGTGTGGAAATTTCTCAAAAACTAGGATAGGACTAAAAGTGCTATTCGACTCAGCTATTCCCATTCTGGTTATTTTTCCAAAGAATTAACAATATGCCACAGCGATACATGATATAAACTCATGTTTATACCAACACAATTTGTCCTAGAAAATTCTTGGAAACAATTCAATGTCGATCAACTGAGGAATGGGTAAAAAAGATTTTATACAATGGAGCATTACTCAGCTGAAAAAAACACAAACTTGAGGCTTTTCTACACAAATGGATGCAACTAGAGAGACTATGCTCAGAAGTAAAATAAATCAGATCTGCATGTGTAAACATCATACTGTCTCTTTAATACAAGAACCTGAAAGAGTAAATAAAATCTAAAAGGTACAATAGATACTTAATATTACTTTTTCCTTGAATATATTTCACTGTCAATTTCCTTAAAACAGTGAGGATTAATTATATACTGGCACCTAGTTTACACAGAGAAACTTAATCTTTCCGTAAGATTATTTATATTTTCTAAGTAATAAATGAATTAATAAATAATATTTCATGTATCTATACTTACATTACTTTAAAATACTTTAAAGTTCTCATTTGTGCTAGGTATTATATTTATCTATTGAATTATTAATATTATAAACAGCCAGAATATTAACTTTTATGAAATTTCAATAAAACTAGCACTTTCAAAGTAAGTTTTACCTTTAAGGGGTATTTCCAACAGTCATATCTAAGGCCAAAATATACTTTATACATATTTGGGATTACACCTCATTAAATAGTTTTATGGCTATCTGTAGGATAGAGCATAGACTAAAATTACAGAATGTATGTACTAAAACAATGGGAAGTGCAAAGAATAAAACTCCTTAGCATGAACTGCATTTGTGCAGAGTATGCTGTGTATTAGCATGTCACCTAAATTGATTTTTCCTTTCAAGTATAAATTTGAAATTAAACTAAGATGAAACCACTTAGAAGATATCTTAAGATGGAATTTAATATGGTGAATTTTAAATTTTTAAAAATGATCACAGTACAGTACACATTGCCATTAATCTCCTTCAAAAATCTTCTTCCTCACCTGTATACCCCATTGTTCCTGCCACTTTATGGAGCAGTAATTAAAAATCTTCTTCCATGAGTGTCTATAGCTGTGCTATCATGGCTGCCCCAATGTACTGAATTGATTCAAAAATTTTGCCTTGGAAGATTGAGGCAAGAGGACTGTTATGAATTCAAGACCAGCCTGGGCTAGTGAATTTAAGACCAGCTTGGACTACAGTGCAAAACCCTGTATTAATAAACAAAAAACAGTCCAAAAAAAGACTTTTACCTTTCATAAATTAATTTGACTTTTTCACTTTGTGCAAGAGCCAGAAGTCATCCAGTGCCAGATCCAGCAAAGCAGGTAGACAAGGATGAACCACTGTGACTCTTGCCAGCCTACCTTTTCATTGGATGGCATTGAGCAGAAGCATTCCTATCATGGGGCCAGGGAGACAACTCAGTGGAATAAGCGCCTCCCTGGCAAGTGCAAGAGCCTGAGTTCAATCCTCAGTTCAGCCAAAAAAAAAAAAAAAAAAAAAAAGCATCCCTATCTTATAAAGACACTCACAAAGAAGACTTGGAGGACTATTCAAGAAAGCACTAAGAATGGAGAGATAAATATGGGCTAAGGGAGAATATTTTGCATGGAATTAATGTCAATGCGTCTTTTTTTATATACTATTTTTTCATTTAGACATTCACTGTACATTTTGACTAAACCTCATCTCTGTTCACAGGCTACAAATGGCAAGTTTGGAATCAAAGTTCTTAATAGCTTGCTTGAGCAATACAAGCTCAGTGTTCCCCTGCAGACAGCCCACCACCCAATGTAGATATCCATTTCTAAAATATCCAACCTCTGAATAAACATGTCTAATGACTAGCTATTTTTCAGGCACCTAAATAAACTCAATAAGATTTATTCTACTTTAATTCTAAAACATTTTAGTTACAATTTCTACCTACTAAAGCAAACTGTTAATTCCTAAATTTGTATAATGTTAAGATAATTTTAATACCTTCTAAATTACTTTAGTTTAGATGGGTAAATCTCAAGTGTACTTAGATCCATTCCTCTAACAGTTTGATACTTCCAATTTTTTTTTATTATTTTATTTTACTTATTTATTTATTTATTATTTTATTAAAATACAAATATCATTGAGACAGTTTTAAGACACCTTAACAAGACAGATTCAACAAATTAATACATTGCAAAATGTTTTCATAATGTTTTGGTATCATACAAGGTGTATACATGATATTATACTTACAGACATTATTATAGCAAATGTCTCTTATAAGGAAATTAAGAGAGTATAGCTGTTTACTTACCTTATTTTTTATACCTGAATTATATCACAGATTCAATAATTAATACTTTCTACCTTGTTATTTTCCTAGTGGTTGTCCATAGTACTAGAAGCCAACATAATATCCTGTCCAACCACCATTAGTGCAAATCTTGCCTCTCAAAGAATTATGTAGAAGTACGGCATATCCATCCCAACTGAACATACACACACATCATGATTCTTCCTTTCTATACCCCTTCTTTGTCTACACCTGTCAAAGATGGGCACTCCATTGTCATTCAACCAATTTAGGTGCCTGAACTCAGCGACACAATCCAACACAGTCCAGCATTCCACAATAGTGAGTTATCTGAAGAAGTTGTCAACCATAACCATTTACAGCTCAACTTATTATTATGGCCCCACATTGTATACTTCATTTTTATACTTTACTGCTGGATGGTTAAGACTGAGTTAGAGCAAGACCTATATATCAAAAAATCTAGTTTTTGTTTCTTATGGGGCCAGTGAAGTCCCCTCAGGGTTTATCTTGTAGTCCTGTACCTAACTCTGTAGATCCCTTGTGTCATCCATGGGATGAGTCAATGGAACCAGCGATTGAACTCAGGCCCTTGCGCTTGCCAGGGAAGCACTTATTCCATTGGGCCATCTCCCCAACCCCGATACTTCCAATTTTAAGTTTTAGTATCACTTTGGTTCATTAATATGGTTACAAAATTTTGGAGAGGGTTTAACTGCAACATGGTACAAAATGCTTTCCATAGTGGGTTATCCATAGAAATGGCAAGATCAGAAGTTGTTGACTTGAGCCTTTTACAGCTCAGCATATTAATATGGCTTTACTTTTTATACCTCATTTTTATACTTTTCTGCTGGATGGCTAAGACCAAGATAAAGCAAGACCTACATAACAGGAAATGTAACTTCTATATCTGACAAGGTCAGTCAGGATTTACCATGAAACCCTGTACCACAGTTTGAGGATTTTGTCAGGGTCAGTCACGTGTATTCTGGACTATATCGGATTATTTTGCAGAATTCATGCACCTATAATTTGGAAATGGAAATCGAATAACCATCTCTGACAAAACTAAACAAAAAAAAGGGGGAATACAAATGAAGGACCATTTTGTATCTGTAAATACAAAATAGTTCGGATAGATACGCTACTTTCTCTTAATTCAATAAGAAGAAAGATTTGTACTCATAGTGTTTGGACAGGATATCATGTCTACATCTGGTACTATGAATAACTACTACAAAGACAACAATATACAGTGTATTAATTCTGGTAACTGTCCTACTAACCTGTTTTGAAACTGTCTCACAATTAATTCTCAATAAAATAAAATTTTACTAATTTGCTGTCAAGATTAAAAAAAAAAAAAAAATAGGTAAGACCACCCAGGCTTCCGGACCCTGAGTGACCCAGAGCGCAGGCCCGGCATGTGAGTAAGACCGCCTGGTCCCTTGACCGGGAAACAATCCAGAATGCAGGCCCAGCGTGTAACCCTTCAGCAGAACTCCCTGCAAAAGAGACTAGAGGCAAGACCCACCCAGCTGATTCAGAAGCAAAACATCTTGCCAGTGTGACACAAAGGGTTCACCTGCAAGGCTGCAGCAGGAAGAAGTGGAGCACAGCAGCCAGACCCAAGCCACACCCACCTGGAGGAGTCTGAACTTCATAGATCTAGACGTTCTGCTAAGGTAATAACTCTAAGCTCTACACCAAAGGTCAAAAATCAGTGGCATACAAAATGACAAATAGAAGGAACAAAAAGCAGTCTCAGGCCCCAACTCCACCCAGTACAAATGCAGAAGACGCTAGCATAGAGGAAACTGGAAATCACATACCTGAAATCTCTGAAATAATAGCATTGTAAGTAAAGAAACAACTGCAGAAAGGTATAGAAGAGATCAGATCAGAAATAATTTCTGAAGTACAAAAAGTAGTGATAACTATAATCAAAGAAGTACTAAGTGCTTCTAAAGAGTTTACTGATGAAAAAATAGAGCAGAATATAAAAATGATGGAACCTCTGAATAAGCAATATAGGAAAGAAATAGAATGTATGAAACAGATCCAAAGTAAAATACAGGAAATTAAAACCTCAATCACAAGCTGGTAACTTTGTTTGAGTGAAAGTGAAAATAGACTCTCTGACCTTAAGGACACCATTGCAGCTAGTGAAAAAGCAAAGATCTCTTAAAAACAACTAGGATGCAGGAAAAAATCATTTAACACCTGCAAGACAATGCAAAGATGAACAATTTGAGACTAATAGGCATCAATGAGAAGGAAGGAGTCAATACAAATGATATAAAAAGAATACGGGCAGAAGTAATAGCAGAAAACTTCCCAAATATGGGGCAACAATCTGACATTCAGTAACGGACACATGCAGAACTCCAAATAACATCAATCCAATTAAAACCACTCCCAGACATATAATAATCAAGATCCCAGAAATTCAGCACAGGAACAGTATACTAAAAGCCGCCAAAGAAAAGAGACAGATCACATTTAAAGGAAAAACCATAGAATAATGACAGATTTCTCTTCACAAACCATCAAAGCAAGAACAGCATGGAGCAAAGTACTTCAAGTCCTGCAAGAAAATATATTCCAACCTAGACTGATATGCCCTGCAAAACTCTTTTTCAAAGAAATACTTCCATGACAAAGAACAACTAAAGACTTTCATGATGACAAAGCCAGGCCTACACAGACTACTAAATTATATTCTAGAGAGGGAGCAAAATGATCAAAACCCCATGAATGAGAATGGAAAGAACCCACCAAATAGGGCAAACCATTAAACACAGGAGAATAAGAGATATATAATAGTAGACTTTCAGTTATTCTTTTGTGTACGGCAGCAAAATATTTCCATCAGCACACTCTACAAATGGACTTCTCTTGTACCCTATGGGTCATGATTCCATATAGGTCTACAGATTGGATTTCAAGGAAATAGCTGTAGCTCAGTCCCACAAGTGACACCTGGCCACCTGTAAGTGTCATTATCTATGTCCCCAACACACTAGAACTTTGTGCGATATCCTATCCCAAACTGTCAGAAGTGATGGTCATTTATTTATCATTCCAGTATTTATCTTATGTTTTATTCTTAGTACTTCTTTACTATCATGAAAACTGTTTCTTAATTCAGTTGTTTTGAAACATTTAAGTTTCAATTAATTAGTATTTTCTGAATATTGCTTAACCTTAATTTTTGTTTTAAGATTTATGCTCTATCTTTGAATTACAATTTATCTAAAAGACATCGTATGACATCTTCTCCTAGTGTTAGAAACTTTAAAAAGTATATTTCCATTTTCTGTTGACTTATATTACTTCCTTGTTTTTTATACACACATACACACACATATATGAAAAAAAAATATGTGTATAACCTGACATAAGATTGGTACTGTTTCATAGAAATCTTCAATGACCTTTTAAGTAAGGGTGCATGTAATATATTTTATATAGTCCTGCATAACTATCACTTTGAGAGTTCTTTATTGTTTATCCAGGAGCATACTGCAACTTCTCTTGCCATTTAAATTATGCTCTTTGTT
>PVKA01045255.1:0-15645 GCA_004027165.1 Ctenomys sociabilis
ACACACACACACACACACACACACACACACACACACACACACACACAGACTTTTAAAAAAATTGGACTGAAAATTATTGGGGAAAAATTTATTATATCCCTGTTATCCACCACAAGGTCCCAGATTAATCTATACGAGTCTCATCTTCTTAGGAAGCTTATATTATTTTAAATAAAAATATATTCAGAATACTTTATTATGATAGGGGTTTTCCACATGAATGCATCTGCCTAAATGTTTATTAATTTGCTTATCAAGACGCATTGTGTCACTTTTAGGTTTCCAGCTCACTAGTCTCAAGTATCTCATGGCATTTATCTGCCTAATTAACAAACTTCTTGTTTGATATTTCTTTTTCTTTTCTTTTTTTTTGTCTGATACTAAGTACTGAACCCAGATCTTTCACACTGAGCTCATCTCCAACATTTTCTGACTGTTGTCATTTTGAGACCAGCTCTCCACTTGTCCCTCAACTGCCCAGAATTGGCCCAGACTTGTCATTCTCCTGCCTCAGCCTTCCAGAGTGCTGGAGGAACCAACTTATAGTTTCTCCTTTAGTTAAAAAAAAAAAAAAAAAAACTTCTGCATCTTATAACACATGACAGAAAAAGAAACTTTCTTCTTCAGCCTGTCCTTTTCCAGAAGAGGAAAAATTGCAGATAAACAAGAAAGATAATGGTAGGTATGGTTGCACATGCTGGGCATTAGGCAGACTACGTCAGGGCTGCAAGTTTGAGATGAGCTTGGACTACATAGCAAGTTTAAGGCTAGCTAGACTACACAGCAAGGCCCTGTCTAAAAGGTGGGGAGGGGAGGAGGGACAAAGGAGGAGAAGAACATCACAGATGCATTGTTTCTGAGCAGACAGAGAAATTCTTTCTCCAGTGAAAGGATCATGGTTCTCCCACTGCTAAAATGACTCTACATACTACACTTTCTCATAACAATAATTTCCCTTAATATTATATAGAAGTCAAAGTCTTTATGATTCTCTCCCTTTCCTTCAATCAGTACAAGCTTCCCAGCACAATAACTGAAGTAGTTTTCAGCAACAGATTTGCATATTGTCTGTTCAGGATACAAAGTGAAATGACATGGGTATAATAATGTCTCTAAACAGATACCCTAGAAGGAAATAAAAATCTTTGCAACTAATGAAATCTTCTCACTCAGTATTCTCCAAACAAAGTTAAATACCAAAGCATCCCACAAGCAATCTTTGTAAACTGGGATCTTTCCACAGGCCAGTATTTTGCCTGGTGGGAAGGCCGGGCTGTGCACCCGGACACTGAACACTTCATGGCTCCCTCAAGAGGAAGTGCATCAGAGAATGGTCAGAGGAGACAGGAGGCTCGTGAGCACAAATCTCTCTTTGCTGTGGTACCTGCTTCCCTGATGTACCCGCAGTAGCCTATATTTTATAATGAGCTTTTCCACTTAGGTAACCACATAGCTTTCTTATCATTTATATGTGTTTCTCTCCCTGAGCCGGATAGGAAATCCTTCAAAATGTGCCCTACTAACCTGTTTTTTGAAACTGTTTCATTGCTATTTTATCTTTTTATGTCATTAAAATGAATAAAAAATTAAATTAAAAAAATCATTATACAGTAGGCATCCTTGCATCACCTTTCCAAATCAAATGTCCAGGAGTCAATGAATGTCTTCTCATTTAATTGACTGCAACACTGTGATGACCACCGTTGTTGAAGCCTTTCTTTACCTTTGCCTTCCCAGGGTATGCTGTGATGGTTTATGCTAGTCTTATCCATGGGCATGGATCCAGGGACGACTTTGACTGAATTGGAATTTGGGACTCTACTATCTAAGACTACTAAGTAGTCAGTACTTTCCAAGTGTTCTTCCATCTGTGGTTATTTAAATAGTGTAAGTCTCACTTTATAGACAATGACATATATTAAAGAAAAGTTTGAGTAGTAACACTAACAAGGCTAGGATTAGAGCCAAATCTGTCATACTCTCAAGTGTAATTTCCCCCACTGTGCTGTGCTGCATCCTTCAGAAATCATATCTGTCCCTTTACAGGTGAGTGAAATTAAACACTGGAGATATCTTTTAGCTGTGTGAAGCAATATGAATGATTAATTTTGTTCATTACTAAATTTCTAACTTTCAGACTAACTAATTGCTATGCTTTAGTTCTTAATAATTTCCTGAATCCCATGTGTGTGTGCCTAAAGGCAATATGGCTAGGTGATTATGGGCAGCAAGCATGAGCCCAAATCAGTCTTTCCCTTTTCATGTTGATTGGCTCAGTTATTTTGTCACAAAAAAAATCCCAGAATGTTAATGCCCAATTCAATGGATTTTTCCACTAGAAATAGCATAAAAATGATGCTTCCTACTCTATTTATGTGCTTTCTCCCTCATCCTGGCAGAATGCCTTACAATTGGACCCAATGGCTAGAATTTAAGAGTGCTCTTCAGCATTTGTCTACTGGAGGGGTTGGTGATGGTAGTTGTGATACTTGTGATGGTGAGGATGGAGTGAAAAGGTGAAAGTGAAAAGGTGAAAGGTAGAGATTCTTCCTGGGTCCTGCTAATTAGCAGACTGGTCCCATAGTCCCCAGAATTTAAGGTTTGCTTCTGTCTTCACTTTAATCAATGTAGTAACACACAGAACTTTAAAAACGTGCAGCAGTTTCCCAAGAGTTCTGCTTGAGATGCATATCCAGGAATATATATATATATCTAAATCTATACCTATATCAAGACAGAGACAGAGACAGAGACAGGGACAGGGACAGGGTCAGGGTCAGGGTCAGGGTCAGGGTCAGGGTCAGGGATAGATAGATAGATAGATAGATAGATAGATAGATAGACAGACAGACAGACAGACAGACAGACAGACAGACAGACAGACAGACAGATAGATAGATAGATAGAAAAATAGACAGACAGACAGATAGACAGACAGACAGACAGACAGACAGACAGACAGACAGATAGATATCCTAAAAAATAAGAAAGATAGAGGAAAGGAGTGAGATTCTATAAAGAATACAGAAACACAGAAGCATAAGGATTACAAACCATGAGTTCCACTGTTCTGCATAAAATTCTTCTCATTACATTAGCATGTAAAATTAAACTCAACTCAAATCATGTAAAGCTTCATGATTGGAGGAACTGTTGCATTAAAAAGCTCACCAGAGGAAGAGAAAGTTAACTAAATCTATTATTTGAAATGCTAATGATTTTGATTTTCACAATTCAAAGGACCACTCTTAATCAGCAGAGAAAATTAGTTCTGTTCCTGTAGAAAGAAGGCAAAATGTTTATTTCAGTTCCTCTTATCATTCAAGATAAAACTGCAGTCATTCTTTGCAGGTCAGTTCACCTTTCCTCAGGCCTCACTTTTCTCACTGTATTGGGAGGGGTCAATGTGATGATTTTAGTGGTTCATTTTTTCTTTATAAATGTCATAGGTGTAATATTTTCCAAACGTGAGAAGTAGAGTGATACTTAGGTCAAAATTATACCTTTGCCATCTAACAAATCTGGATCTGAGTTCAGCTTCTACCTCTGTAAAGTTATGTATTCTGTGTAAGTTTTCGTGTATAAATAAAATAATTATAATAGCATTAATGCAATCACTCAAAGTAGGAGATGTTTCTAACACATTTAAATCTATTCTTCTTTATATATAATCCAGTTTGAATCCTAGTAATTCTGTTTAAAACGCATTTTCCGTCCACCCCACTTCAGTCTTCTAGGGCTACCGTAGCCAAATACCACTGACTGGGAGCCAAAGCAACAGAATTCGTCCCTGCAGCTCTGGAAAGAAGGAGTCTGGAATCAGGGTTTTCACATGGTTGGTTTCATACTGAGGTTTCTCTCCCTGGCTGCCAGGGCCTGCCTTTTTCCTGTCTTTGTGTAGTTTTTCCTTGGGTACCTGTGTCCTTATCCTCTCTTCTGAGAACAACTGTTGTGCTGGCTTACAGCCCACTCAGATGACCCCAGGTCTCGCTGTAAAAAGACCACAGCCACATTCAATGGGGAAGTAAGAGTTCCACACATGAACCTGAGAGAAATGAAATTCAACTACCAAAAACCATCTCTCTCCTCTCCACTGATGCCTTGTCCGCTTTGGCTGCCTGCCTCTCTCACCTGCTTTACTGAGCTACCTTTCTAGGATATTGGAGTCACTCCAGTTCACGCTCCACACAGCAGACAGAGGTATATATTTTGAAAAACGTATATCAGATCACAATCATTTCCATTTAAACACTTTCGAATTTTTTCTTATACTTAAAAATAAAATCTAAATGCTTGATGTGATATTCAACACAGTTCATATATTAACCATTAACTCCTCTGGGTTGACCTATTTTCTTCACTGAACATTTGAAGTTTTGCCCTCTCTCTAATGACTAGCTCCTTCAAGTCTCAATTTAGTAAAAGTTAATATCGACCGTCCACATGTTTTTTTGAATTCAAGGGCACCTAGGGTCTGAATTCTGACTGTTTTCCTGGTTCCTGCTCAGAGGATGTCTTCTGCCTTGGGCCAGTGTTCCGTAGTTTCTGCAGTGCCCTTTTGCACCTGGTGTGGGTTTCCATAGTTGTTATTTCTCCATTCCAGTCCAACACAGAAACGCTGCTGATGGTGCAGGTCTGATTGTGACCCCGAAATCCGATGTGGGCACGCTCTTCTCAGGATGTAGCCATTGTGAAACTGCTTCACTGGGGGTTTTGTATTCTTTCATTACTTCCAAAAAATAAAAAATGTGAACAAATATGCAAGCAACTCTCATGATCAAATTGGTTTTGTGTCTGTTTTAAATTAATTCTTTGGGGCATCTGAAACTTTTGAATTTAGTAATTTTTGCCAAGTATAAAATTTTTTGGAGATCTCAATAATAACAATTTTTAATCATCTAGCAGAAAAGTATAAAAACGAAATATAAGAAGTAAAGCGATATTAGTATGCTGAACTGTAAAAGGCTCAAGTCAACAACTTCTGACATTGCCAGTTTTATTTATTTATTTATTTATTTAAATTTTTGTTTTATTGAAGTAGATATATCAATGAGATAGTTTTAAGATACCTTGACAAGATGGATTTGATAAATTAATACGTTGCAAACTGTTTTCATAATGTTTTGGTATCATAGAAGGTGCATACATGATAGTATACTTATAGACATTATTACACTGTATGTCTCTTATCAGTAAATAAAGAGTGTAACTGTTTGTGTATCTTATTTTTTATACCTGAATTACATCAAAGATTCAATAATTAATACTTTCTACCTTGATATTTTCCTAGTGGTTGTCCATAGTACTAGAAGCTGACATAATATCCTGTCCAACCACCGTTAGTGCAAATCTTGCCTCTCATAGAATTAGTCTTATGGAAAAACCACTATTATTATGGACTACTGCACTATATTTGGAATATTTTGCTTAATTCATGCACCTACAGTATTTAAATGACAATGAAATACCCTTCTCTGACAAAACTAAACAAAAAAGGGATACAAACGAAGGACCATTTTGTATTTGTATATACAAAATAGGATACATACACAGCTACTTTCTCTTAATTCAATGAGAGGAAGGATTTGTACTAATAGCATCTGTGGACAGGATATCATGTCCGCATCTTGTACTATGAATAACCACTAAGAAGGCTGCAATATGCAATGTATTAATTATTGAAATTATCCTACTAATTGGTTTTGAAATTGTCTCATTGCTATTTGTTTCTCAGTAAAATTATTAAAATAAATAAATTTTACTAAATCCTAAAATGCTTATGAAAGTGTATCAATATTTATTTTAAAGTAACTAAATGTACAAAATATCTTCTTTGAAATATTAGAAGTTTAGAAAAATGAAGACATTGGTCTTATGGTCCATGAAGATTTATAAAAAGCACTTCACTATGAAAACAATTGATAATCTCATTCCAAAAATTTGTGGGGAACTGCACACCCTAACATCATTTGCTTCCTTCTTTTGCTCTATTTTCATGCTCTTCTCTCACTGCGAAGCAAGTGGTCTCCAAGTCTCCCTTGCATCTTTCCCGAGCTGCGGTGGACTCTGCCACAGAGATGCGCATACACCAAAGAGCAGGAAGGATCCTGGCCCATGCACGCTCTGCTTCTGTGCCTCACTTCTTCCCTAACTTTCTCAGTTTTCCAGCACTTCTGCCCTCTGTCAGATTCTTATGCATTCTTTTGATGAGCCTCACATCTAATTCCAAGAGTTTCTGAGCACCTGTATTTTTCTCTTACTCACTGCCCTTCTTCTCCTTCTGACCAGCCTGCCCACTTGCGCCAGTCTAGCCTTCTTCATGGTACAAGCAATACCCAATCTCTTTCTATTCCAATTTTTTAAATATCAATCCTGGGCAACAATCATGTTTAAATACTTTGGCCACATGAAAATGTAGTAAAAAGCATAAATAAAACATACAAAAATCCAAGCAGGACTGCACTCACTTGACTGCACTAATGGAAAATGGCTTCTATGTGGTTTTAGAATCCATTTAGAAAATAGCCCTTAAGAATGAGGTCAGGTCATGAAATTCATTTCTCTCCTTGGCTTTTCAATTTCCTACAATATCTAGGCAATACTTTGCACAACAGTAGTTGTCTTAAGGAGAGAGATATCAATCTGTTAGCATCCAGAGACTTTTGATGTGATACTTTCTAAGGAAGGTCATGTGTTAGCTATTACATTTTAATTAAATTTTTTGATAAACAGATGGATCAGTCAGTGCTTGTTAGAGAAACAGATTTAATGCAAGATACAGAAATATATGAGGACTTGAAAGATTGGTGTACAATGGCCTACAAAAGCAGGTGTGGAAGAGTGCAGAAAGTCTGTCTGTGTACCAGAGAGCCTGAGGGGCCTATTGAAGGCCTGGAACTCACTATTGTAGGACGCCCCTCCTTGTCCTCCTCTCAGTCCAAGAAGTCTATATATGTGATCCCCCAAATATGTTATTGTTATCCCACCCAATGAATTCCAATCTACCACTACTAGTGCAGCCCACAGAAAATGTAAAGACACTAAAGCATCTTTATAATTATGGGGTGCCAAGGGGCTCTAACTCCAGCCAAGAAGATGGCTTTCCAGAACAAAAAAAGACAACCCAGGGCTGAGCCTCAGTTTTATTCAGTCATGAAGGAGGAGTGGCTTGAGGATGAATGATGGAGAACTGTGGGAAGTATGTGAGTACTGTGAGCAGACCTAGGTAGCAGGCTGCATTTACCTCTGTCATATGCAGAGAGAAGAATATGCAGAAAAAGTAATTTGCATTATACTATAGAGATAGTATCTAATGTTTTGGGGTCTGGAGCTTCAGTTCTGATGTGTAATCTTTCAAGCCCAAGCAAGCCATAGCCTCCATTGGCTCTCTGTCCTGTCTCGACCTGGCTCATATCAAAGAGCAGCAGGTGTGGGTTATCAGAGAAATACGTGTGCTGTCTTCAAAGATTACTCCCAGCACTTCGGCTAGACCAATGTGCATTGCTCAAGGCCAATTGAAGGGAAAAGGAAAATTCCTAGCCAGCTCTGTACCTGTTAATACATGGAAATAGGGTCAGGCACAGCGAAAATGGAGACAGCTGCTCTTCTGTAAGGTCGGTTGCCCAGGTGGTCCTCCACACACTACACTGTCCCTTTAGAGTTGATATGAGGAAGCTGAGGGGTCTGTGCTAGAAACCAGCAGGGCGGTGTCCAAGATGCAGGTTAGGGAGCTCCTAAGAAGCAGAAGTGAGCCTGCTGCTTTGGTTTCCCTTTCATCCTATGCAGGCATTAAGTCCATTGGTTGGCACCACTTACACCAGGGTGGGTCTTCTGTCCTCAGTAAACCCCTACCCCCACATCCAGAGCTATGCTGATCCAATGTATTCCTTACTCAGGTTGACACAATCATTCAAGTATCAAAAGATCCTCTGAAGACTATTGGCATTAACCTTGGATCAGAACTGACATAAGAAAAGAAAAGAAAAAAACACAGAATGGGCTGAAAAAGATGAGCATTTGCGGGCTGTGACTGAGACAGTTTTCAAAGACTTGAGGTAAACCAGAAAGGAAGCTTTCCTGATGTACATGGGGAGATTCTCAGGATAGTGAATGAGGAAGAGGAAAAGAGAAATTCAAGGAATTTAATCACGTGTTGTGAATATGGCCACTGTGGTCCTTTAGGAGAAAGCAATATGGCAAATATGGCACTGGTTTCCTATTTTTGACACTGGATTAATATCTCTTTAAACATGTCCCAGGCCAAACAAGCAGGAGTCAAACAGCTCTAACATTCTGTGTTTTAAGGATGAGAATGTTCAAAGGCAGTTTGACTGCTTTGGCCAGAGTAAACATTCCGAATCTTGATCCTGGTCTTTTCAGTATTCTCATGGCACTTAACTGCAGGCTGTCTTCACATTTATTACCTGAAAATATATTTTATATGATCTTAAAACTATAATTAAAATGCCTACATAAGAACTGCTTTTTGTAATTTACAAAACAGTATTCACCCATAACATCATTAAACCTTAAAATAATTAGGTAGGTTAGGTAAAATAGACCTCACCACCATTTTTTTTTTCTCTCATCACCATTTTTCAAATTGTAAAACCTAAATAACTGCAAAGATGCCTCATTTGAGTTCATGAAAATATGTACACAGAGAGTGGCAAGGTCTAAATGAAAGCTACCCTTTCATTCTATCCCAGAATCCCTAGGATAATGGTAGATTTTAGAATTCTTATGCAAAGAAGAAATGCAGTTTGGAGAATTTTTTGTTTTGTGTTTTTAGCCTATTCTTTTCTCCTCTCCTCTCCTCTCCTCTCCTCTCCTCTCCTCTCCTCTCCTCTCCCCTCCTTTCCTCTCTCTCCCTTTTGTTCCCACAGCTGCGTTAGGTTTTAAGTATTGATAATCTACAAAACTTGACAGATTATTCTTATTAACAATCTCCTGGCAGCCATTGCTACTCTCAAAGGAAGCTGCTGCTTAGAATTTGCTTGGTTGAATCAAAGCTTTGCCACCTCTAAAGTGTAAGACATTGGGAAAGTCGTATATGGAGCTGGCGACAGTACTTCCATGTCAAGCGCTTGTGCCAATACAATGAGATATCACAGGGTACCTGCAGTTGGCATCATCTTGCCCTTCTGTTTCACTCTCTCCTTTACTCCACCAAAGCCTGCCCACCTACTCTATAGTTTCAATCTGATCTCCAGAGAGTAAGCTATGCTGGAATTTCTTTTCTTCTAGAGACCATCTGTAGGTCATCTTTTAATTTTATCTCTCCATTAAAATGTCTCAGTTTAGAATCTTCAAATATGAGAGATTTGTCCAAACTATCAACACAATATTACTAAAGATATAAACTCAATATTATCAAATAAAACCACAGCAGTATGTTTCCAATACTCTAAATCCAAGAGTAAGCTGAGAAATAAAACACCACCCTCAGTATTGGCATTTTGGAGTTACCTTACTGTAAGAATTTATATGTGATTTGTGTAAAGAATAGGAAGAAACTTGATTATTATATGCTTACTTTGTACAAGCTTTTTGTTATATTTTTTAAAAATGTCATCATTTGAAAGAAACTTAAAGGTTTAAACTTGAGTATTATGAATCTTAATAGATTTCTCTGTAATTTTATTTTTTTGAAAAAATTCAGAAGTCATACTTGTATATTGGAGATTTCCCAGTTAAATCAGTCATTTGATCAGAACAGCAGATAGTATTAGAAGAACTAAAGTTAAGAATTTAAAATAAAAAATTTTCAAGTTATTTTGAATTCATGAAGCTTTAAAATGATTACTTAGCAAAATCCTGAGAGTGAAGCAAGAAAAAAAAATTTCATCCTCACACTGGTTTCAATTTTTTTTTAAAAAAGAGGAAGAATAAGAAGAAAGTATATGGCCCAGGATGCATATTTACCAACAAGAGACAGGCCACATATGTGAAGAAAAAGAAATAAAATGGAAGTATGCATTTTGAAATGGGGTGGGAGACAATAACCAAGGACAGTTTCATGCCAACCTAGGTCTGAACTGAGACTGAAAGAAGGTAGTGTTTCTACAGAGAGAATGTAATAGAAACATTTTCCAGAACAGCAGCCTAAGATGGGGAGGGGAAATATTTATGCTCACATAATGACAGATCTCCCTTTGTTTTCAGTTTTAGGTATGATTGGTTGAGAAAACTTTTTAAAGTGTAGGGGTAATTCATAGTATTTTAGATATCCTAAGTTTACTCTTATATGTATTTGAACTTATATAGGTTTGAGAAATCTGTAACTTAGTCAGGGAACAGAATATGGTTAGGAACCCCAGAAGATTTTTTTTTTTTTTTGGCCTATTTATACCTCTACCCATTGTATTGAATTAAAAGAATAAATTGTTTTCCATTGCTTTCATACTTTTTATAAATATAATTATTTATGAAATTTCAATGTGTTGGGCTTCTTTCACTTGTCATCATGCTTGTGGGATGCATCTGAATTCTTTTAAAGAGAAATAAAAATAAAACAGGGCTTCAAACAGGTTAGTAGAAGAGTTAATTAATACATTGCTGTTTTTGTCTTTGTAATGATTATCCACAGTACAAGGTATAGTCATGATGTGTTGTTGTCCAAACAATATTAGCACAAACCTTTCTTTTCTAAGAACTAAGAGAAATAAAATTTCTAACTAAATTCTATATAAATGTATTTTTTCTTTTCCCTCTTCTTTCTTTCCTCTTTTCCCCATCACATTTTGTCTTTTCTTCTCAAGAGTTTCTTTGCAATTCATTATATGTATTGTACATTTTGGATCTTATTTACTCATAGAGTTTTCTACACAACTGAGACAATATACTGTTTTCATATATGGGTCTGATTTTTTTCACTTATAAGTAGGGTCTTGAGTTGCATCCACTTGCTTCTAAAAGTCTTCAGTTTATCATTTACAGCTATATACACTTCATTATATTTAAAAACAACATCTTTTTATCCATTATTGAGTTGATAGGAATTTGGGTTGGATCTAAGATTTAGCTGTGACAAACTGTGTAGCTATAAACATGGGTGCACATATATCACTGTGGTATGATGTTTCTAACTCTTCTGAGGAAATGCCCAGAAGACATACAGCAGGGTCAAATGAGACCTCTAATCCCCTTTAGGAATTTTATAGGCATCTCCACACTGATTTTCACAGTGGCGGCACTAGTCTACACTTCCATCAACACTGGAAAACACTTTTTTCTTACATTGATGGTTTTATCCCATATGTATTGGTCTATCTCCGTCAAGTTATTTTCCTTCTCTTGATTCCCTGCTTTCCCTCCTGTTTAAATGCTTACCCTGTTTGGTGATTTCCTGTGTTGTTGTTGATGGAAATGTGGTCATTTTTATCTCTGTTTTGAATGTCTTTCTGTATCTGCTTATGTTGGTTTTGTGGCCATGAATGTCTTTAGTTGTTCTTTGCCATGGAAATATCTTATTTCTGTATTAATTGTGAAGGATAGTTTTGCAGAGTACATCAGTACAGGTTGGAAGGTATTTTCATTCAAGACTGGAAGCACTTCATTCAAAGCTTTTAATGACTTGAGGGTTTGTGGTAAGAAAGCTGCTGTGATTTTGCTGTGCTTTCTTTTCTTGTGCTATCTGGGACCTTGATTATTTTATGACTTGGTGTAGGTTTATTTTGTATGGCTCATTGAAGCTCTGTATGTCTCACTTTGCTGTATGTCAGATTCTTCTCTTTTTAAAAAAAATTTTATCTTAGTACAGGGTCTACAGGGTCTCACTATGAAATCAGACTTGTGATCCTCCTGTTTTCAGCCTCTCAAAGGTTGGGATTACAGGTGCGCCCCACCATGCCCAGTCATAATCACCCTCTCACTGGGGCAGGGCTGGCCATAGCATGCTAGGGATAGAAGCCTGGCTGCTGCGTCTGCCTAAACAGGTGCTTTAATCTGCTTAGTTATTTGACTGGCCCATGTCAGATTTTTTTCTCTTGCCTGGTGAGTTTTCTGCCATTACTTCTGCAAATAAATTTTTATGTCATTTGTGTTGACTAGTGCTTTTTCAGTAATACAAATTATTCTATCATTCTTCTTCATGGTGTCTTGCAGCTGTTGAATTATTATTTCCTGATCTTTTGCCATTTTAAAGAGATCTTCCTTTCCATTGTCACTAACCATGATTCTGTCTTCAAGGTCTGAAAGTCTTTCTTCAATTTCCTTCATGAGCTTTGCCAGCTTTCAGTGGAATTTTTAATTTTCTGGCTATCTGCTTGAATCCATTTCATGCATTCTATATTGATCATTCAAGGTTTTCCATCATTTTCCTATCATCGTCCATCTCTCATCTATCTCTACTTTAGATTTGCTGAGAAATTCCTTTTGAGCATTTTCTTCCTATTTCACAGTATCTATTGTACATTTCAGGTCTTATTTAGTCTTTCAAGTTCTTACACAAGGGAGACGATGTGATTTATGTTACTTATGAGTATGGACTCAAGTTGCATCCATTTTCCTATAAAAGTCTCAAGTGTATCCTTCTTTATATCTGAATAGTACACCATTGTATAAAAATACCACACCTGTTGTATCCATTCCTCATCTGATGAACATTTGGATTGTTTCCAGGACTTTGCTATGACAAATTGTGCTGCTGTAAACATGGGTGTGCATATGTTGCTGTGGTATGACATTTTTAATTTTGAGGGAAAATACCCAGAAGGGGAATAGCTGGGTTGAATGGGACCTTTACTCCTCGAATTGTTTATCATCTTTCATAGTGTATTTATATCTTTTGCCTATTTTTAATTAGCTTTTTCCTAATTTTGAGTTTGAAAGCCTTTTTTATAGTTTGGACACAATACTGGACATATTTTTTTTCCTACCTTTGTCTTCTCTGAGGACCTCTGGCAGAGCAGAGCAGGGTTTTCAAAATTTGTGATTAACAGTACATGCTTGTGTTGCATCGTGTGAAGCTGGTACACGTTCACAATACATCTGAGCTCTTTGTTTATTCCCCCTCCCTCATCTCTTTCTCTCTCCTCCCATTTCCTTATAACTTCCCTTTTGTTAAAGATCTACCTCCCTATTTTCTATTACTGTACTTTTACTTTTCTCTTTAATATAACTTTTTTTTTTTCTCCTAAGAGAATAATGTAAGGTTTAAGCTCATGTGTCTAGTTTATTACCCTTAACATTATTGTATCCAGGTCCATCCATTTTTTTAAAAAAAGACTCAACTATATCCTTCCTTGTGGCAGAATAGTACTGCATTGTGTATAGATGTCACATTTTTATTTATTTTATTTTATTTTTTTTCAGAACCAGGGATTGAAGTCAGCCCTTGCGCTTGCCAGAGAAGCACTTATTCTACTGAGCCATTTTCCTGGCCCCTTTTCTTTATGTGTTCATGGGTATATTAACCACTAATTTTTTTTTTTTTTGCTATAAACATAGGTATGCATGTGCCACTGTAATGTGCTGTCTAAAATTCACATGTTAATGAAGTTCAACTTGCCATCTTTTCTTTTATGGATTTTGCTTTTGTGTTGTATCTAAAAAGTATTCCACAAACCCAACTGCTGTGACAAAATATCTGAGATAAACAACTCAAAATGAATTAAGGTTTATTTTGGCATATTATTTACCCTATGTTTGACTGATCTTGTTGCTTTTAGGACTATGGTAAGAAACAACAACATGACAGGAGTATGTGGCAGAGAAACTGTCACCTCAGTGGCTAGGATGTATAGAGAGAGACAAGAATGGGCTGGGATCCCCAGACCCCACTCAAAGGCAGACCCCAGTGACCTAACATCCTTCCACTAGACCTCACCTCCTAACAGTACCATCACATCCATCGGAGACCCAGACAGGGCCAAGTCATACGCACGTGGACTTGGGGGCAGCACTAAAGAGCCAAACGACAGCACTGTTTCAGGCCATTTCTGGTTTGCCTTGGTTACTGTTCTCTCCTTGCTGGGACAAAATACCCAATGCCCAAAATTAAGGAAGGAAAAGTTTATTTAGCTCACAGTTTGTAGATTTGAGTCCATACTCAGCTGGCTCCAAGGCAGGGTGGCATGTGAAAGAGGGCAGCAGTTCATGGTGGTGGAAAAAAGTTAAACAGCAAGAACAGAAAAGGAGGAACAGCTACAAAGAGCAAGCCACTATCCCTCCCTTATACTGCATTCAGATTATCTGCCCCAGGGCAGGTGTAGCACTCACACCCGTAATCCCAGAAGCCTGCCAACTCCTGACAGAATAAGACTTGGGGGGGGGGGGGGCGGGGTCTCTAGACACAAACTATAACATGGTCCTATCATAAATACCTGAGACAAGATAATTTATAAAGAACAGATTTCTAGCTCTCTTGGTTCTGAGAGCTCAAAGCTGGGACGTGATCCCTGTATCTGAAGAGGTCCTTTGTTACTATGTTTTCAGAAGGAGGAATGCTGTTTCCTCACAGGGCAGGAAGAGAGGAGGAGCAGGAGAGGGACACTGGCTCCTCTCCTAAGCCCTTTATAGGTCTCATAAGGCCCCCTCCATGACTCAGTCACCCCAAAAATCACGCCTCTTAGTACTAGTGCAATGGTAAATTAATTTCCAGTTGAGTTTTAAAGAGGACAAAACATCCAAACTGTAGAAACCTGTGATCCATTTTGTGTTACTTTTTGTGAAAGGTGTAAGTAAGGTCAATACACAACTGTTGTAGGGGACTTTGATGGTGTGGTTGGCTTATGCTACAGCATTGAATCTTTTTATACCTCCTTAGGCAATGAAAAATTTGATATGTAGAGCTCTCTCTGTAACTTAAAGTTCAACACAAAAACATTTTCTTGGATGTGACTGATGGACTATTTTTTTTTTCCATCACAATTCTCTGTTAAAATTTAAATGTGCAGGCCTTAAAACCTTTGTCACTTTCATTTTATAGAGAAAATTTTATTTTTAGTTATAGAAATATCTGTTTTCCAAAACGTGAGGGAAAATTGAAATGTATTATCTTAAGAAACATAGGATCTTTTTATTTTATCTAGTTTATTTTTATTGGTACACTTGATCCCATTTATCCTTGGGAATTTGTGCCTGTATGTATTATACCATAATTATTTTTTTTGCTCCTACTCCCTTCTCCCTTTACAAAACTTTGTTTCATTTTCCTTTCACTTTTTAAAAATTAATGTTTATTTCCTCCTCTCCTTCTTCCACCCCCTCCCATGTTCCCCTTCTTCCCATTTCCCCACTTCCTGATATTTATCAGCCATTTTGGTCTTTATTTACTTTTTGGGTCTCTCACATAAAGGAAACAGTGCAAGAAAGGTAGTCTCTTGAGAGAATGTTTTCTCTCTAGGTGATTCTCCTTAGGCACACTCTACATTGTTGATCACTTTCACAGAGAGCCGAAATGATCAAGTAATGGCTGTGACTCATCCACATGGCTGACAAAAGATCTACAAAGTGTGGTACAGGGTTTCAGGGTAAATCCTGAGGGGATTTGACTGACCTTGCCAGATACGAAAGTTACATTTGTTATTATATAGGTCTTGCTTTACCTTGGTCTTAACCATCCAGCACAGAAAAGTATAAGCACTAGGTATAAAACATAAAGCCATATTAATATGCTGAACTGTAAAAGGCTCAAGTCAACAA
>PVKA01045256.1:0-15646 GCA_004027165.1 Ctenomys sociabilis
TTTTTAAACTTTTGTGTTGTATTTTATTTTTATTTATTTATTTATTTATTTTATTTTTTGGCGGATACGGGGATTGAACTCAGGCCCTCGTGCTTGCCAGGGAAGCGCTTATTCCACTGAGCCATCTCCCCAGCCCCTACTTCCTTTAATCTTGCAAATATTTTGGCAGTGGGATCCCCAACTGAAGAGTTAAGCTTGAGTTATTGTCAGTTTGAATGTTTATCTTTGTATTTTTTTTCTCCTAGGCAGCTTCATATCTGTTCAGGTAACTTTATACTTTTAAATCATATGAAAGTTCCTCGCCATTTAGTGTTCTATCTACCTTTCCCTTTAACCACTAAAAATTAATCAACTCCATAAATTATACCCAACACAGCTACTGAGTCGATGGTCTGGGACTCAATTTCCAAGTCTAATTCTGTGCTCAAAAACAGAGGTTCTCTGGAGACATTATTTCTTTGCAGTCTAATTGTATGCATTATTCTTCATGAAAACATAACTTAATCTTGTTTTTTTAAGCACACTATTAGCACAAGCAATAGAACTAGCATATTACCGCATGGACTGAAATCAGACGGATTTCAATTAATATAAGAACTCTAGGTAATTTTCAGAAATCCAAACACATACAGCCCTGTCTCTATTCATCAAAAAGTGTATTACTTCTTGATCAGTATCCATAGATTTACAAAACATCTTCACTATTGTCCTATATGTCTGGATTCTGACAAGGCAGGTCTGGGCTTTCTGACATATCATTACAAATTGTAGTGGTTTGAAAAACAAACTTTTTTTTTCATTAAAGTTTGCTCATTGCTTGGTTGGATATTTTTTTAATCTGTGTCATATTAGTTGATACTGTAAGGCATTTGACAGCTCACCAAATCATGATTATCTAAAATATACTTCACTTAATTGAGGAATGTCTTGAGATTTCACCTGACTGTTCCACATAGTCTCCAGACATCTTATCTAGAATCTTAACACTTATAATACATTGCAATATCACAGAAAGAGAAAGAGAGAGGGGAGAGAGAGAGAGAGAGAGAGAGAGAGAGAGAGAGAGAGAGAGAGAGAGAGAGTTACCAGGTTTTCTTAAGGTCTAGACTCAGAACTATCTCAAATTGTTCGAAGTTGTTACATAGGCAGCACAGTTTTAAGGAAAGGGACAAATTCTGCTTCAAAGTGAGACTGGGGAGATAGCTCGGTAATCTAAATGCTTGTCTGGCAAGTGCAAAGCCCCAGGTTTGATCCAGGAGACCCCTGAAATACTAGGTATGTCTTACTGGGCACCAAAACCAGGTGTGGTGATGCATACTTTAATCCCAGCACTGGGTAGGTTGAGACAGAATTACTAGGAGTCCAAGCTGCAGTGAGACCCTGTACCAAATAAATAAATAAATACATAAATAACAGGGTATTTTTTCAAATGTAAATAGAATAAAACACGCACACACACACACACACAATTGAACAAAATGTGAAAACAAAGCCAAGGGAACCATAAAACTTAATTTAGAACCAAGAGCATTTGTTTAGTTTAGAAGACCATTGTTGCCTAGATTCTAAAGTCATTCATTTGAGACAGAAGATGAGTAAATTGAGGCAACAGAGAATAATCCATAGTTTTACAGGACTCACTGATGGTAGGGGACCCTATTATAATGATATAGAAGAAGGCTATTTATTTTATGTGGGGAGATTAAATGAGTATATTTTTCATTTTTGATAGGTCTTTGATGCTAGGTTGGCAAATGGTCTGGCAGAAGTCAAGAATGAAAGCAGAATGATTATTTAGCAACCTACTACAACAACAGGGCAGAGATATACTGTTTTCTTAGAATGGTGTGGGAATATGAAAATAGAGAAACCACTCTTCAAGGATTTATGAGATACAATCAATAGAACTTTGTGGTTAATTAAATGTGGGTATACCTATTTCTGGTTTGAATCAGATAGATGATGTCAATTACCAAGATACAAAACCATAGTGGTAGATTTAGAGGATAATAATCATTAGTTTTTATTTGAATGCTGAGTTTTAATTCTTGTGAAAGATTCAAATTAAAATAGATTGTAGACTACTTGGAGGTAGAGTCCAATTATGAGGTTTGGATAAGAGACTTGGTAAATTGTGCATTGTGTGGGTAACTGCAATAATAGTTATTAGTGAAGCCACTTCCCATAGGAATTAGAGTAAGAAAAAAAAAAAGAGGATTTATTACCTATGTTCTGTGACCCAATCACTTGAACATTTGGTGTATAAGGAAATTCATAGACATGGAGGAACAAAAACCATGGAAATAAAAATAAAACCCAAGAGAACATGATGTCTTAAATACTAAAGAAGATAATCATTGAAGAACATAAATTTCAAGATTTCTGCCATGTGTAAAATTAACTAACAATTTCACTGAAATTCTGTGTCTGTTAAGGAACCTATTTTATTGAAATGGCATATTTTTTTGCCTGTGCGTATCCATCATGTCTATTATTTAAAGCTGATTGCCTTGATTATTCATGCTGAATGGCTGTGTAATCCATTCAGCATTCTCCTAGCTCTTTGGAGGCTGTAAACAGGCAGATCACTACAAATCCAACCTAGTAGTGAGAATTTGAACACCCCATAGATCCTTCCCTAAAATAAAAAAAAAGAGAGAAAGAAATGGTAAGATCTACAGCATAATGTTACCTATGTAAATTAAAACTACACACACACACATACACACACACACACACACACACACACACACACACACACACACCCCAAAACTAGAGCTACACATTTTGAAAGAGAGAAAAGAGGAGCTAGGAATTGGTGGGAATCAAAACATTGGAACTAGTTGAGACCTGAAAAATTATTCAACTTGATGCCTTTAAGGTCCACATTTTTAAAAAATTTTTGTTTTATTGAAGTACAAATATCAATGAGACAGGTTTAAGATACCTTGACAAGATGGATTTGATAAATTAATGCATTGCAAACTGTTTTCATAATGTTTTGGTATCATATAAGGTGCATTTTTAAGGAAAAGACAGAGAGACAAAAATGGGCATGTCTCACAGAAAGTAAGATATTGTATGCAATAAATAATTTTAGCTTCTCAATTTATTTTATTTTATTTAATTGAAGAACAAATACCAATGAGACAGTTTCAAGACAAATTAACAGGACAGATTCAATAAATTAATACACTGCAAACTGATTTCATAATGTTTTGGTATCGTACAAGGTGATATTATACTTACATTATTATAACAGATGTCTCTAATCAGTGACTTAAGAGAGTGTAGCTATTTACTTATTTTTTATACCTGAATTATATCACAGATTCAATGATTAATACTTTCTACCTTGTTATCTTCCTAGTGATTGTCCATAGTACTACAAGCCGACATAATATCTTGTCCAACCACTATTAGTGCAAATCTTGCTTCTCAGAGAATTATTCAGAAGCACAGCATATTTATCTAACTGTACTGTTTAGCTTCTCAATTTTGAGGGAAACATAAACACCTAACAAAAAAAAATGCAAGGATACAAGAGTTTCTAGATAACATTTACATATATGTTTCTCCATCATCCTTCTCTGTTCGTGGCAATGTCTATTCTTCTTGCTTGGCCTTGGCTGACTCTGAAGGCAGAACAGAATATTTGAGATTTTATTTTTTATTTTTATTTATTTTTTGTCTTTTTGAGACAGGGTCTCACTATGCAGTTCAGGCTGGCCTTAAGCTCACTTTGTAGCTCAGGCTGGTCTCAAACTCACAAGAATCCTCCTACCTCAGCCTCCTGAGTGCTGGGATTACAGGCCTGCGCCACCACGCGCAGCTTTTGAGATTTTAGAATAAGGGTACTGATGTTGTTCAAACCTCATCTCAATGTATTTAATTCATCTCTTTATGTTTCAATTGCATGACTTTTTGATTTATGACTTTCTTGCTGGGAATATTGCTTACTGAAAGGGGTTGGGGGCTAGGACCGAGAAAGAACGTTTCTGACTTAAAATTAGCAGTGCTTCCTTGCTCTTCATACATAAGCATTCTGAATTTTTCACTCAGCCTTTCGGGTATTTCAAGAACTACTATAATTATTTTGCCAGCATTTTTCACATTTGCATTTGTTCTTTCTTTTCTTTAAAGTATGAAATGCTATCAGAAAAGGAAAGAAAAGATAAATGTGGCCATGCTTCCTGATCTCCTTGTGCTATGCCCAGCTTCAATTTGGACTTCGTTTATGACAAGGAAGAGCATGCACAAAGTTTGATTTGGCAAATATTCTTTTTGGGAGAAAAATCAAAGTATTTTTGATTGGGAAGGATAACAGGACTTTCCATTCCTATTCATGGCAATGAGAGCCAGACACACAAGGAATGTATGTAATTTGTAGCAGCTGGATTGTCTTGTAGTTTATTGTTGCCCCAACAAATTAAAGCTTTTTCTCTCACCCAGATAAAAGAAAGAAGGGGTCTTGCCCACAGACAAGTGTGCACGCAGCCTGATCGTGTGAGTGAAGCCCAGTGAACGCTCTCTCCACAGAACAACTGGCCACTGGGCATGGGGTGCTCTCAGGACTCCAGAACCTTTCTAACATGATTCCTCATCCTAATTATGCATGTCTCCTGTCCTTAAAGTTATAGTCTCAGTTAAAAATGCATAAGTTTCAAAAGATTCCTTCAGCCCTTTTGAAATTAGAGTTTCCCTGCTAAGACAGGAGACACGAAATTCCAATAAGCTCACATCAAGTATCTCAGACTTCTCTCACAATCACCCCCTTCTCCTCACCCCAGGGAGTACCAAGCACTTTAGCAACAACTGTGTATGGCAGAAAGAACAATAACTTGAGGGAAAATGTACTTTATCAATCACATCTTTACTGCTAAGGGGCTATACCAAGGTAAGCCCAACTACCTTTGTACATTCCAAAACCCCAGTGAGTGCCAGATACTAAGGTTGCACTCAACACATTATTTTTCCTATTTATATGTGTGTGTGATCAAGCTTAATTTGTTAATTAGGCAAAGTAAAAGATTAATGACAATAACTAAAATGTAGGCCCTTTATCTGTGGGGAATATGATACAATATCCCTAGCAGATACCTGAAATGGAAAATAGTATGGAACAGTAAGAAATTAACAACAGTGGTCAATAAAATAAATATATGATATCCTATAAGAAGAAGTATACAAATATTATCTCCCTCATTCATTTACTATATTATTCTCCTTCATGATAATGCTTCTTGAGTTTTGTAAATGAAACCATGGATAACTAACCTGCAGATAAGGAGTGATGACTGTAGACAAAATTTCTGAACTATTCACACTCTTGCAAAATAGGGAACACAATGTATATACCCCTCAATACATAGCAAAATGGCAGGCACAGAGTAAGGTAATCAGTAGTATTCCTATCTCTCTTCCAGGGCACAGTTCTTCCAAACTTGAAACCTGCTAGTTGATAAGTCTTCATTCCTACTGGCCAAAGACTTATCTAAATTGTTTATGATTCATGTCACTTCTTTTAAAATAAATGCTTTTTCATTCACTTTGGGGATGGAAACAGAAAATCCTGCAAAAGTAAAAGAAAGCAAGTATTCAATTTTAAGAATGTTTAAGAGTCTAGGGCTCTTTAAAAGTAGTACACTGTATGAAAAAGGTACTCTAATAATTATTAAAATTATCTCACAATACAAAAATTGAAATAATAAATTCCTTTGTGTTTTATATTTACCATGAGACTCTACCATCCTAACAAAAAGCCCAAATTCTGTCATTATTAAAATACCTTTTATTCCCTTCATTATGTAACAAAAGATCCTGGATTTATATGTATGTAGCAAGTATATATGTATCTATATGCAATTATAATCAAAACATATAGTGGATGCTATTTTCTAAAAACTTCTACAGTAGAAGATACATTGCCATTGTCTCACTCATTCTGAATGCATGTCACTCTTGGCACTTTCTGAAGCAGTTCTGGAACTCCTCTTTCACGTCTTTACAAGCTTTGTGATAAGAAATGCAATGAATGCTGCTACCAAGAGCCATCCAATGGAAAGACAAATTTATAAACACTCTGGTCAGAACTGATTCACCTTATCCACCAGATGTGGCATGCTTGGACTTCCAACTCTTCCTCAAAGTCAAAAAGGTCATTAAAGGTGAATGTTTTGAATTGACTCAGAATATTGAGGCAGACAAGACAGAACAATGAAAGGCATGAAAAAGGACTTCCAGAAATGCTTCAGGAAATAGAAAAACTAATGGAATAAGTGTGTTCGAAGCAAGAGATAATATGGTGCGGGGGCAGAGGGTAATGTGTCTTTTACTGTAATGATTTTTAACTTAAGCATTCATGTGTCTTTTCCTTTTTTTTTTGGCAGAACCGGGGATCAAACTCAGGGCCTTGCACTTGCCAGGGAAACGCTTACTCCACTGAGCCATCTCCCCGGCCCCCTAGTGTTTTTTCCAATCACAACTTGTATAGATATGAAAGGGATAATGATATTTATTGTATGATTTTTGCTTAGATGATTTCAATGCCTGAGAATTTCTATGATCTTCTGCCTCTAATCCAAGAAATTTATTGGTAAAAGCTCTAGTTCTGTTGTAAAGGAATGGGAACCACGTCTGTAATGGCACAGGACACACATAGTCTAATGGGTGAAGATACTGCATTGCTATGCATTCAGGTACAGAAAAACCTTAATCTTTCTTTATCTTTTGTTCTTTGTTCTGTTCCTTTGTTTCATAGGATAATGCCCAACCAAGATACAGAGAGAAAATTGCTTATTTAGTTCATGAACTTAAGTGTTAACCTCATCTAGGCACACCCTCACAGGTAAACCCAGAAATCATATTTACTCAAAAATACCTAAGCATCTTTTGGACCAGTCAGGTTGACACACGAAATGAACAATCATGTTCAACACCTTTTAATGTATAGGATTAACAGAAGAAAACTACAGACTTCCTTAAGCATAAGTATTTCAAATTGTTAGATTCTTGGAAATATATCTTCACTAATTTTAGTTGACTTTAATTTAAAGCAATCTGACCATAACCTGCCAGATGACAGCATAATCAAAAGAAAGGAAAAATACATACTTCATTTGTTGCAAAATAGTTTTTAACATCTCCAAAGAAATGATTGTGTCATCCCTGCTAGATACATCTTTTGTCTGGACCACAAATATGTCTCATTGTTTGATAGAAAGGCCCAGCCAAAATACATTCTTACATAGTTGATGATAGTTTTAATCAAGGCTTGGTTTGTTCTGCAGGATTGGTGTGTATATATGTTATTCTAGTCTGGCCAGTACATGTTCAATAGTCCAGGTTTTCTGTGAAGAGTTTTGTGAGTACTCTAGATAGGTGGGGCTTAAATATAAAGCATGATGTACTATTTAGAAGTTTATGAACTGAAATTCATAATTTGTAGTCATGGTTTTAATATGCACTGGCTGTACCTCTTGGGAAAATTACTAAGTATTTCTATGTCTCCATTTCCTAATATGAAAATTAATATTAAAGAGTATTAGCTTCATAGGGTATTATGAAGGTCATATGAAATCATGGATAAAATTTATATGGAGCAATATTATCACTGTGTTTAGCTAATGGGTAAAAAGAGCAAAATGTATAGTATAGCAGCAGATTCATCTGAGCCTTGCATTCCTATAGCTATTTCTTAATCAAGGATGTGCTTTGTATTAGGTAATACCAGTGCTTTAAGTACAGTTTTCTAGAAATAGAAAAAAATCTCCCTTAGAGATCAATCTGAAAGTAGCTTGCTGGCTTCTCAAAGGCCATGCGTAAATGGGACAATAAGGAACACTACCAAGGGGGCATCCTGCCCCTCCAAGAGTGAAGTGTCTGAAATTCATAATTCAATGTCATGGGTAGCAGCTTTCTCTTTGCTTTTTTCTGTATGGCCTTTCAGCCTTGATCAGAAAGTTACTAAGGGATCTCCTTACCTTCCACAAAGAGCCAATTTTTGAGCTCTCTTGAAGCTGTCAGATTTTTTTCTTGGTTCTTAGTTCATGCTACAGAGGCAATAGGTCTCATTATGCAAATTAAATTGACTTATGCTCAACCCAAATCACCTTAGGTTATATTAACAGGTTTTAGATAAGAAAGAATGAATATCAAATTGTATCAGGGGTATTTAGGGATAACTGCCCAACTGAAAAATTAATGAGATAAATTGTAAAGAGAAACTATGAAAAGGTATTTAAAATAATAGTTCACATCTTCAATTGTCTTTTAAAATGCATTCATATGCTAACATGTGGTGCATCGCACTGCCTATGTGAAGCAGAAACTTCTCTGAATATTGATCAGTATTGAGCTTGCTATGGTGTGGCCTTGATTACAAGAAAATGTTTCCTTTTCCAACTATAGTTTTGAAAGTGTTGGGATCTCATTCCACCCCAAACCTGAGAATGTGGTAACAAGAGATGTGGATGAAATGATATCTCTGTGCCTCTGGAAGATAAAAAGCATTGATTTTTCTAGAAATCCATACGTTTCCCAGGTCCTCTGAGTCACCTTAGCCATATGGGAATCCACGTAAATGAAAGTGACCAGGACTCAAGCCAAAAGAAAGAGAATGTGAAAAATCTATAATCAAAACACACACAGCTTTCTCAGAACTCTCCCACTTCAAGAATTCTGTGCAAGGATCAATTTTCATGTCCCTCTCAGAGTGTAATTGGAAGGTTCAACTTCTGAGAAAAGAATTCATTTTGAATCTTTTAAGCAGGAAGAAATTGATTTCTTAAGTAAGTTTGATCGGAATGGTATCACATGACTTAAAACTAGTTTAGAAAGTAGACAACTCTAGGCTGGAGTTGTAAGACTCCCTAAAACGCTGTGCAGAACTAAGAACGCTGTACATTGTTTCTACCATAATCATAGCTTTAAAATCGCAACAACAAGCAATAACATAAAAACAACACCCAGGATTTTTTGTGGAGAAATCAAACTCAAGGCCTTGTGCTTGCCAGACAGGAGTTGTGTTGCTGAGCCATATTCCCCGTCAACACCCAGAATATGGAGACAGATTTATTTTACATTAATGGGAACTGATTGGAATCATTGCCAATATCAGACCATGATCTCAGGCACCTTAGGGCTTATATGGGATGATTAGTCAGGGATCACAGAGGTATAATCCTTGTCAACTGGGATTGATTCTTACTGTAAGTATCATAATGAGCTATATATTATAGGGACCAGCCATTTCTAAGAAACAAAAGTAACAGGAACTGTAACTGGAACAATTACCTGGGAAACTTACAAACCGAAATATGCTGGCTGAGTAGGGAGCATATTCTGATACATTTCCCCCCTCTTTTAATTTCCCTGGCATATCTTTGAAATAAGACCCAACTAGAAGAAGTAATAGTAGATTTGTCTGTGATCCTAGAATGGGTCCTAGCTAAGGTTCCTAAAATTCACTTATTGTAGTTTTTCTCTAAGTTGCTTTTAGGAAGATATAATTCAGGCCTATCTGTTCTATGACATTAACTCTGACAAGGTAGAGAGGGAATTAGGAGAGTGAACGATGTACCTTGGGCACTTATCAAGTATTGGTCAAGTATTCCATTGTTCTATTCTCTTAGGGCAACCATTTGTAGTTAAGTCAAAAATCCACACCTAGCCTGGGGGCAGGGAGGGAAGGACTAGAGTAAGCAGCCAGAAAAAGCCAAGGGAAATAATGTATTGAGGCATGGAGCAATCCTGTGAATGATGTCCTCAGGATCCAGACATGACTGTACTGGTCAGTGTCCATCCAGGCCAAAACAGAGCTTTGAATACATCATCTATTCAGAGTGAGCTGTCTTGTCCAGGTAAATTCTCCAGTAGATATAAGGCTGGATTTATGAAACTTGTAGAGGCAGGTGACAAACACATAGACTATAAGTGTGCGCAAGGGCATCTTCAGGTATAGTTGGTCTTTTAGCTAAATTTTATGGAACTAGTTACAAGCTGTTCCCATAAAGTTATGTTTTATTCTTATAACATTTTAGAGCTCTGTGGTGTTTATGTTGTATAATTTTGCCAGTTTTGCATTATCTGTTACAAATGCCAGCCTGTTGTTGTTGCTAGTAGTCAAGGATAGTCCATATGTAGGAATGGTTTCTCCCAGAAAGACCTTACAAACATTCACCTTCCAATAATCTAGGGTAGGTAGCACCCCAGGCCAACCCAAGTAGACGTAGGTGAGTACTAAGTCTATCTGTATATCTCTAAATTGGGGAGGTCAAGGTGCTAATAAAGTCTGGGCTGGCTTCAGGGGTATGAGTGTGCCGGTGCTGTGGCTTAAGCTTGAAGAACATATAGCAAGAACAGATCTGGCTCTGATTAGTGTGTATTTTCCAGCAGTACACAGTAAAGTTTTTCTGGCTGGGGTTGTTGTCTCAATCAACTGGGTACCAAGAGAAGCTTTAGGAGTGCATCTTGGCCTTGGTGGCAGGTTTCCAAGCAGTACCAGGGAGCTATTCGTTGCATAGACCATATCTACAAGAAAGTTTGGCCAACACAGCTTTGTCCATCTAGCCCTGTGCACTCCATCTGTAAACAAGTTATACTCAGCATCTGTCAGGGAGTTTATTTTTCAGTCATGGTCTTATGTGCTCAGTTTTGTGGGCAGACATGTGGAAGAACTGAATGATTCGCAATTATGCAGGAGGTCCAGTACAGCTTGTGGCACCTGGATGGTTAGGTCTTGGGCTAAGGTGAGTTTATCAGTTTTCTTGGTAAGAAAGACAAGGGCTATAAGAACACAAAGGCAAAGGCGCAAATCAGCCCTTAGCAATTAAATCCAAGTATTTGTCCAATAGGCCACAGGGCTGATAGTCTGAGTAAACATCTTTGTTCTATGAATTTAAAGATCCACATTCTACAGAAGCCAGCATCTCGAGGAAATTTGCAGTTTTTTCTTATAACCAGTTTCTGCCAGACACTGTAGCAGAGCTTTTGACTCTTTCTAGCAGGCATCTTGGGTGATATTAATTAGAAGTAAAGTGATATTTTGTGCTGTGAAATTATCAAATTCAGCTGTGAGGGCTTCTCCAAAGAGGTTAAACAAGTTTTGAACCTCTGGCATGTTGAGGTCAGGTCAGTTGACTTTTGAGTCCAGAACTGGGGTCTTTCACTTAAAGATGAGGAGGAGTTTCCTGACAGGAGCCAATCAAAGGCAGAAGAAAGTGTTCTATAAGTCCAGGCAGGTGTATCAGCAGGCTGTGGGTACCCAAAGATGAAGGAAATGTATACAGAGGACAATCACTTTGATAATGGTAGTTTGGAGCTGAACTGGCTTTACAGGCAAGAGGTGTATTTTTAGCAGTTTGATAGTCGATAGACATTTCAGTGTTTTGAAGCTTCATTTGTTTTCTTTTTGGGGGGACAATGATAGAAATTGAATGGACAGAGAAACAGGCTATCCTGAAATCGAGTCTATTCCTAGGGCCACCCTGAAAACAGTGTCAGAATTTCCAAACCCTTGTGGCAATTAACAGTCTCTAACAGGAGTGTGTGTGTTGAGAGCCATTGAATGACAGGTGATAGATGTGTTTTTGATGGCATAGAGATCTTGTGTAAGGTGATTAATAGTCTTATCATGCAGATGTGTGGATGGATGCCTATTTGTGTTTCCTGTGACACTGACAGCAACAGGAGTCACAGTGACGTGGCATGGTTGGTGGCTGGGCTCAGAGGTGAGTCTTTAGCCCACACTTCTGAGGAGAGTTTTCAGAATTTCAGGATTTCCATGATCTATCTCTAGCTGATGGACATCATCTTTCTCTTAGGAAAAGTGCCAGGCTAAACGAGAGCAAAGCTGACTAGCTGGGTGCAAAGCTGATGGTCGCTTCTCATTTGAAGAGGAGAATTCTTCACAGAAGCAGTACAGGGACTGGCTTATACAGGAATTCATGCGTAGTAAGGTGTCACTGCAGGCTGCAAGTTTGTACCTGGAAAAAAGGGCTGAAAGGCAAGAGTGCCAGTTGCAATGGTGACAGCAACCTTTTAACAGAGGAAACTTTTTTTGTTTCCTCTGGACTGGCTCAGCCCACCATAAGGGTAGGGCTGGCACAGAATGTGCCAGGGATCAACCTGTAGTCTTTGTGCTTACCTAAGGTTACCTAAGCAGGTGCTTTAGACCACTGAGCTATCTTACCAGCTACAAGAGGGAGATTTGAAAACAGAAAGTTTTGTTTCATTGTTTACCAGGAAGGTCAGAGATTTGTTACTGGCTTGGTCTGAAGAGCCCAGATAGGTCAATGGCCTAGATGGTGTTGTCATCTGATGTAGGTTGAAGGTTTTGAGCAGTCTTTTAATATGAAGGGACATTTATTTGTTAGTGTTTATAGCCCTTATCTTTAACCAAAGGGTATGGTCATGTGATTTATGGGTTACAGCAATTGATATACTTGTTGATCCCTTCTTTGATGCGTTTGTCAGGGTTGACAGTCCTATTTTCCTCAGTATATGGATACTTTTGTGTTGAATAGTCTTAGAAGAAACTCCTGACAGCCATCTTGGGTAGGTGTTAGTTGAAGGCATCTTATCAGGGTAGGTGTATAAACAAAAGGCTCTGAAGGGAGGGCTTCTGTGGCCAAATGCAGACACTGGTTATCAGAAACTTTTTCAATTGGCAGGAAGTAGCAAGTTGTGAATGGGGAATGTAAAGCTACACATGCTGGCAACAAGTACCGTGGCCAACCGGTGGGTCAAGGCTGAATTCTCAAGAAGGATCATTTTTCCTTTTGATATGCAGAGTGGTTTGATTTCATTTTTATCTCTAAAAGCCCCTTTTGCTGTAATCAGGGACTGTGGGTTTTGACTAATTGATTTCCATCTCTGACTTCCTGTGTGTGTACTAAGTACTCTTGAATGATAGCACAGCAGGCAAATGGTGGGTGCCACTCAGAGAGAGATTGACAGAGACAATTCAGATGCCCACCTGGACACACTCCTCACAGGGACTTAGCTAAGGAGAGTGCAGGTCTCCATTATGCCATATATTTATCGCTACTGACCTACAGGTGAAAGCCTAGTCAGCACCCACGGCCAGTGCTTCCCAGCCTGCGTGCACAGATGGAGCATCCCCCGGCTTACACTCACTGTCTGCTTCACTCACTTGCACAGTCATTCAGCAGGCACTCAGAGGTTAAACATTCCAAGCCCATCCCTCAAGAATGATCTTGACTAAAAGGAACTGATCAGACTCCCCTTCTTCCCAAGCTGAGCAAGACTGACAGACTGACTGGGTTTCTCCCAGGGTTCCTACAGGTCATATGGGGTTCTGTCTGCAGGCAGGTAATGGCTGGCAGACAGACTGCGTCTTCCTCCATTTGGGGCCCAATATGAGCTGTTTCAGTAGAGAGACATAAATCCTCATCCAACCTTCAAGGGAACTTGAGAAGTCTCAACCATGTGCCTTCCCATCAGGACCTGTGCAGGTCATTGTTCCATCCATGAGGGCTACAGTCAGAGACCAAAATGATCATTGTTGTCAGTCTCCCAGTCAGTGCACTGGATGAGATGAGAAAAAGAAACACTAAAACAACACCCAGGAGTTAGAGCCTGATTAATTTTACTGCAAAGGGCACTGATTGGGATTATTCCAAAGTTATCAGTCTATCAAAGTTATCAGTGGCCATACCACTCTAAACATGCTCAATCTCATCTGATCTCAGAAGCCAAGCAGGGACTGGCCTGGTTAGTACATGGAAGGAGACCAAAGTTATCAGGCCCTGATCTCTGGTGGTATATGGCTTATATGGGATAAGCAATCAGAAATTATAGTGAAAGAGTGGCTTGTACATTGGGAATTGGTTCTTATGATACATATCATAGCAAAGAGCTATGCATTACAGTGAACAGATATTTCTAAGAAACAAAAGTAATAGGATCTGGAACTGGATCTATCACCTGGCAACTCAAAAACTAAAGTCTACTGGCTTGGTGTGTGGGTAGAGGGTGTATCTTCTGCTACAGAGTTAAAAAAAAAAACCCAGAGTGAAGATGGGAGATGTGCTGTGAGTTCAGGAGGAAAACTATCTCTGCCATGGTCTAATTCAAAGTTCATCATCCCTGTGACAGTTCATAACACTGTCCCTGACAACTCCTCCCCTATCCTCATAAGATGCCTTCAAATCCAGGACTCATAGGAGGTTTTAAAGCCTCTACATCCCTGCTCATGAATTTTTTCTATAAGGAAGTATTGGAAATGGAATGCTTTGATTACAGAAGCCTAGTCAGTGCTCTGCTGCTTAGCCAAAATACACAACACCCCAAATTAAAGAAAACATTTATTTTTGTCTCAGTTTCAATGGTTTCAGCTCATGGTCAGCTAGTTTCCAGGGAGCAATAACATGGCAAAAGAGCATGGGGGTAGGAGATTGCTTACCTCATGGTACCTAGGGTATGCACACGAGAGGAAGGCAGCTTGGAGAGGTCTGCAAAAGAAACAGCTAGTAAATAAAGACAGAGAATTTTTTGGCTGAAAACAAATGAGTGATTCAGTTATATAAATAGCTCAAACTTTTGAAGAGGGAATAATCTGTCCTATGGTGGCTGTGCCCAAAGGAGTTGACCTAAAGAAGTGAGTACTGAGCTAAATCATGAAGAATAAAGGGTAACTTGGTAGACATTGAGGCTGAAGAAGGTCTCCAAGACAGGAGGATGAGAAAATTTGTCTAATAAATTCTGTTATGTATGTGTTTAATAAACGAATGGGATGGAAAACAATAGAATCTTTTTAATGTTTTATACAGTGTTAGAATCTGCAACAATATTTTTGTTATATAGATTCTGATGTTTTATATTTAGAAAAATAGAAGCCCATATTTTTGTACAACTTAACAATGGTACTTATTCCTTACATTAAATGCCTGATTTGACCCTGAAACCTCAAAATTATCCAAGATTTTATTGAGCACATTTTTAGTTTTATTCTGTTTAAACTGAGACCTTGTCTATCATTTCAGAGGAAAAGACAAATAATTACATACATATTTCAAGGATTATGCAATTAAAAGTGCAGAGGTGCACTGAGATGCTGGTTGAGTATTGTGGTGTGCACCTGTAATCCCAGTGCTTGGGGGGCTGAAAACAGGAGAATTACTACAAGTCTGATCTATGTAGTGAGACCCTGTAGGCCCCGTACTAAATACATAAAAAATAGTGAATGACTGTGCTGGAGGACCAAAAGGTTGTCTAAGTATATTACCTGCAAGTGCAAACAGAGAGATGACTATTATGTTGCATAAAAACAGTAAGTTGCCAATGCTTGACCAGAAGGCTCTCTGTGAGAGCCTGAGAAAAAGTTTTCTCTTCATGTGACTCTCCCCAGGCACACTATAGAACTTCAATCTCTTTCCTCTGTGGCTCCACAATCTCCTTGCTCGGAAAATTTGGAGCTCACCTGAGTCTCATGATATTGCAGTACAGGTTCTCCTATGTCCTGAGTCTTCGCTGACCTTGAAAGGCTAGGGCCAAAATGTTGGCTGGCCTTGTGGCTCTTCTATTTCTCCAACTTTGACTTGTGATCTTAGGTTGTTAACCATCCAGAAGAAAAGCTGATTAGTATCCTGCAGCATATGCCATTCACTTTGCCTTATCTGACTCA
>PVKA01045257.1:0-15647 GCA_004027165.1 Ctenomys sociabilis
TGCTTTTTCTTACTGAATAGGCAATTACTTATTCCACTGAGCTATCGCCCTGGTCTATCCTTAAATTTGTAGTAATCCAACTACCTCAGCCTCTCAAGTGCTGGGGTGACAGGCATGTGCCACCATGTTTGATAATAATCTTTGACATCAGATAAAAATAAGCAGCTTTTGTTCTCCAAAAGAGTACAGTTTCTCCCTTCAGCTCGGTGGTCATCTCCTTGTTCTGGCGTAGGCTCCTCGGCTGCCAGTGTGGATCCTTCCGCCTTCTGTTGCAGACCCGTGACCTTCTGGTGTGGACCTGCAAGGCACATGGTGGAGAACTCCAGACCTTGGACCGCATCCTCTCATCTCCAGTGTGCAGGTGCCTCTGCACATTTCGTCAAGCAACTCAGTCAGTAACTGTCGTACGGCATCTTGTGAACTCTTACACATTTGTGTGTCTTGTGTCAATTTCTCTAGCAAACACTGAGATGGCTGTGGCTCACTGAGGAGGCTCTGGGCCCAACCCTTAGCAGCATGGGAAAGGGGAGGAATCAGGGTCCTGGGTGAGCATGGCAGAAGAGTGGGAACCGTGCAGATAGCTACCACCAGGGCTGGAGGGGTTCATGCCACCTCCACGCAGCACAGTACTATACACTGCCAAAAATCAAAAACAAAACCACTGGGCGTGGTGGAGCAGGGGAGGCTGAGGTAGAAGGACCAGCTACATAATAAATAGAAGGCTAGACTGGTCTAAATTGCAAGAACTTGTCTCAAACAAAAGACCAGAAAAGATGAAAAATAACACAAGAAAGTGTAAAAATAACTTGTGTAGCACTGGGAGAAATGAGCCGAAATATAAGCACTGGTCTCTTTTGCAAAGGGTTCAGTGGCATGGAGCTGTCGCCACGTGGTCAGGAGGGTGAGGTGGGGGCATCGTGTGAGCCAGGCACTCAAGGCCAGCCTGAGCAACTCGGTAGACTTTTCTCTTAAAAAGACAAAGCAGGGCATAGTGGTACAAACCTGCAATCCCAAAACTCGGCAGGCAGGCTGAGGCAGGAAGACCAATGTGACTTCAAGGTCAGCTGGGGTTACATAAGTGAGTTCAAGGCCAGACTAAACTACATAGTGAAGACTGTGTCTCAAAAAAGATCTCTATCAAAAGAAAGCATTGGAAGGCTTAAAATAGAAACCAATAAAAATAGTTACGTATTGAGAATGGGCACCTGGGAATATAGCCCAGTGCCACAAGTATCTGTCTGGCAAGTGCAATTTGAGAGTAATTTAATATAGCGATGACTCTTGAGCAATATAATTTTGAGAAGGATTTTTTTTTGGGAGCTGGCTCAGGCTGCCTTAATGGTGGGTCTTGTGTGACATGTGGAGCAGGGGATCGAACCACGGTCCCCTGTGCCTGACTGAGTTTGCCCAAGTGGGCACTTTAAACAACTGAGCTAACGGGCAAGCCTGGCTGTTAATAGAACATATTCTAAAGATAAAATACTTCAAATCAGGCAGGACTAAGGGCCTGCCTGGCAAACATAAGGACCTGAGTTTGATTCCTGGTACTGCATGCTGTGCTGGCCCAGAACCCTGGGCTTACTGTGCTCACCCTGAAACCGGATGTGGTTGTGCATGCCTGTAATACCAGCAATGGGGAAGCTGATACATGAGGGTCACTATGAATCTGAACTGGGCCTGCATATCCCTTTAAATAATTTTAAAAACTTCAAATAAATCTTTACCTCATTCAGTAAGAAAAAGCATTGCTTAATTATGCATTTAGTATTGACAAGCGTAGATATTTGTGTTTAACCGCCTAGTGCTTAATGACTGTTCAGATAGACGATGAAGGCACTTCTCTGAGACTTACTGCATGTCCTGTGCTGAGAAGGAAACTCACACGTAGGCCTGCCTGGCTGACTGCATGTGGTGCCGTGCTGTAGCTTTACGCTTTGCTGTGCATTGCGGCGCTGCATGGAGGAGCTATGCAAACAAGAGCAAGGTCATCAAGTGAGTTTTCTTTTGCCATTTCTTCTTCTGAATGCTGTATTGTAATGTGCAGCTATATGCAATTCCTCACATAGAGACCGATTCATTTAATGACCTACTTTCAGGAGCAGAACTCAGGCATTAAAACAGGATATTCCCTCTTCAAACACACCCTTTGCTTTGGACTTTTGAGTAGATTGAAGTATGCAGGAGTTTAGGGGTTAAGCAAATGGGATCTCTGCCCTGCCAGGTGCTGTGCACCTCTGGGAGGTAGGTAGGCAGCTTGTCCCCTCAGTGCTCCTTGTCCTGGCCCCCAAGCAACAGGGCCATCCAGCCACGCCAAAGCCCCTGGAACTCAGACAAGACAATCCCTCCCAACTGACTTGCTTTGTGTCCTGTCAGCACCTACGACAGTGACAGGAAGCACACCGAGGCTCAGTGGCTGCAGGGAACCAGCTGTGTGTAGGTAGAGTTGCCCTCTGCATCAATTCTTTTCCTGTGCTGTGCAGTTTCTCAAAGCAGCTTTGTGAGCAGGGCTGCATTCCCTTCAGCGTGAGCTGACTATGATGAGTTGGTGACTGTTACACTTCCCAGGGAGGGCAGGGCTGCCAGGCAACTCCAGTGCCCATCTGCTTAATGAGGGGAAGCAGAACGTTTCTTGTGATGTGTTTCAGGTCCCTTTCTTGAAGTGCAGTATTAAAACTGGCTTGGAGGATTTCCCAGGCCTTTCTGGGACAAGATGACTTTTCTCTGGCAGTTCCTCTTCTTGGAACTGGCTGTGGCTTTGAGACTCTGAGCAAGGCTTGGCAGAGCCAGGCAACTGCACCCTGGGGTAGCCCTTGGGATCATGATGCTGAGTAGACTTACTGTTTTTTGAGACGGGTTCTCGACTTGCTGCAAATCCGCCTAGTTGGTGTTGCTGGGTGTGGGGCGTGAGGCTCCTCAGTGCTTACCCTTCCCTGTGTGAAGAGCACGGTGAATGTCCCGGGCTCATCTCTTTACCAGCAGGCGTGCCTGTGCCGTCAGGAGTCCCAAGCGGAGCCTGAGCTCAGGTGCCTTTGAGAAGGTGCAGCAGGGCTCGTGTGCAGCACGCTCCTTGGAGGCAGCGGGTGTGCCAACACTGCTCAGGGCCAGTCCATTTGAGACAGGGTCTCCCTATGCAGCCTCGGCTGTCCTTGAACTTGCAGCAGTCCTTCTGTCTCAGCTTCCGGAGTGCCACCATCCTTGACCTGTTAATTTACATTAAGTTCTTGAGAATTCTATGATATATTTAACCCTAAATTAACTTTTATTTTTATTCTTCTCTCTTAATGTATTTGGTTATTGCAGGGTCTTACTATACAGCTTGGACTCGTGGTGACCCTCCTGCTTTCAGCCTCCCCAGAGCTGGGATTGCAGGTGTGTGCAACCGTGACTGGACTCTGGCCAGCTCAGCCCGCCCTGGGGGCGGGGCTGGCACTGCATGTGGTACCAGGGATCGAACTTCCGTCCCTGCGCTTGCCTATGTAGGCACTTAGGTCTGTTGAGCTATCTCACTGGCCCTATTTTTATTCTTAACTTTATTTTAATTTTTATTCTTTTTTGGTACTGGGGCTCGAATTCAGGACCTTGGACTTGCCAGGCAGGCACTTATGCCACTGAGCTATCTCCCTGGCCCTAGCTTTCATCTATACCCTAAGAATGATCAATTTGCATCCCAGGTGTAAGAACTTTGCATTTGCAGAATACAAATCGTGAATCCACACGCCAAATGATATGTTTGTTCTTATTCATGCAGTGTTATTAGCCAGGCTTGGTGGCAAAGCCTGCCCTTAATCCCAGCACTCTGGGAAGCTAAGGCATGAGGAGGACTGCAAATAGCCCAGCCTTGGAAACTCAGTGATTTAGTGAGCTCCTGTAGAAGTAAGAACATTAAAAAAGGGATGAAGGGGGCTGGGGATATAGCTCAGTGGCACAAGTGCCTGCTTGGCAAGCACAAGGTCCCAAGTTCGATCCCTGGTGCTGGGGGAAAAAAGAAAAGAAAAGACTGGGTATGTAGCTCAGTGTAAAGGCCTTGAGTTTTATTTTATTTCATTTTTTTGTGGAACCAGGGATTGAAATCAGGTCCTTGCGCTTGCCTGACAAGCGCTTATTCTACGGAACCATCTCCCTGGCCTTGGCCTTGAGTTTTATTCCTGAGAGGGAGGGGCAGAGAGAGAAAGACAGAGAGAGAGAGAGAGAAAGACAGAGAGAGAGGGACAGAAAGACAGAGAGACAGAGAGATGGAGAGACAGAGACAGAGACACTGGGTTATTCAAGGTTAAAGTTTTTACAGAGTCTCCCCGCCATGTAATTATCTATGCGTTGCATTCAGTCTAGAGCCTGTACTTACTGAACAGGGAGTTCATTCTCACCGATGATGTTGATCAGATTCCTCTCTGCAGCCATGTGCAGCTCTTTGCTTGGAGAGCAAGCTCAGAGCATCAAGGACTGTCACTGCAGTGGCTTCCAAAGCCTGAGCCAAAGCTGCATTGTGCCCGAGGGCAGGCTCCTGGGAGGTCCTCCTGCCTCTTCTGCTGGCTGCCACATCCCTACATTCTGCACTCAGAATGCAGGGAATGGGGGTGCGGCCACAGGCTTGTAGGCAGCCGGTGTGGGACGTGGCACAGGCTGTCAGGGCTGAGGCAGGCTGTGAGGCCTGGGCACTGGGGCCAGGGAAAGGGTTGGGGTAGCCATGCCCTTGCCCTCTGTGGGCTGGGGCTGTGCATGTGCTCCTCCGTGCCATGCCCAGCAGCCCCACGAGAGTGGAGGGTCCCAAGGAAAGGGCCCCCTGCTCCCTCTGGGGCAGGTGTTCACACATGGACGACTACTGCCTGGGAGGTAACAGGAAGGTGCTCTGTGGAGGGAGCATGCTTTGCTCCAGTAGTGGCAGGGAAGGTTGTGGAGGGGTCCAGTTCTGATCCTGCAGAGGTGGGCACGGCAGCACCCCAGCCCATCCCAGCATGGTGCTGTGCAGGGGGCAGTGTGTGTGTTCCACCTGGCAAGGCTTGGCCTCTGGGTCCTAGACATGGGGGAGCCTGGGAACGCGGTCTTCTGTCCCTGGCCATTCCTACCTGTGTCTTCTCCATGTGGGGAGTGCTGGCAGGCATCTGCTGTGTGTCACTCCTGGGAGCAAGTGACCAGAGCTTCATGGCTCGGGGCTGGGTTGGGCCCTTTCCTCCACAGCAAAGAGCCGCAGAGCAACAGGGACCCAGACCTCTCTGGGATGGGTGGCTGGCTGCTGCTGCAGGCTGAGAGGAGGGAGTGAGAAGGCTGAACAGGGACACAGGGCCCCTCTCCAAGACTCTGTCACTGTCCCTCCAGTTGTTGGGTCAGCGAGGCCAGCTGTGACTATGACAAGCATGTGAGGACGTTTGGATCAGGTGTTCCTGGTGGAGAAGCAGCTCTGAAGGGCAACTGCCTTCTGTGCACCTTGAGCTCTGGTGGGTGTGGACGGGCAAGCAGCATGAGCTGGGGGCTTGGAAAGACAGTAGTTTATTGCTCGCCCCTTGGGAGGCCAAGGGCACAGCCCACGGCACCTGCGGAGCAGTGTGGGTGGGGCTCCCTTGTTGCTGACAGCGGTGCTCCTGTGCTGTCAGGGTCACCTGGAGGCTGCGGCCCTTTCCCGAGGCAGAGCCACTTCCCACACCTGGTCAGGTTCCAGTGTGAGTGTGGGGGGGGGGGGTAGGCACACTCCAGGGTCACTGGGAGTTTTTTCCTTAATACTTTTTTAATGAATATTTTTAATATAGGGACTATAGGGTCTCACTACACAGATCAGACATAGCGAGCCTCCTCTTTTCAGTCCCCTAGATGCTGCAACTGCAGGCAAGAGTCACCATGCCCAGGCTCAATAGCATCTCAGTGTGCCCTGGGGCAGGGCTGGCACAGCCCTCTGGGGATTGAACCTCAGTCCCTACATCTTCCTAAATGCCTAAGCAGGCACTTACTCTACTGAGCTATCTCCTTCGCCCTGCCTTTTTTTAAAAAAAAAAATCTCGCAAACTTCATCTTTTTTTTTTTAGGCCCTTGTGCTTGCCAGGGGAGTGCTACTGAACCATCTCCCCTGCCCCAAAACTTCATCTTTTAACAATGCTGTTGAGGTCACAGCATTGACCTTCTGTTTTTATTTTTATTTTTTTTTATTTTTATTTATTTATTTTTTTTTTGTCTTTTTGAGACAGGGTCTCACTATGCAGTTCAGGCTGGCCTTAAGCTCACTTTGTAGCTCAGGCTGGTCTCGAACTCACAACAATCCTCCTGCCTCAGCCTCCCGAGTGCTGGGATTACAGGCATGCGCCACCATGCCCGGCTTTTGACCTTCTGTAAGAAATGGATTCTTACAGAACTGGCTTCAAATGTACCATTAAAGAAGTACTTTTTTTTTTTTTTTGCGGAATCAGGGATTGAACTCAGGCCCTTGCACTTGTCAGGGAAGTGCTTATTCCACTGAGCCATCTCCCCAGCCCTAGAAGTACTTTATTAATGTCCATGTTGACCAGATTTTAGGGCATAACCCATAGGAATGATTTATATTTGGAAGCCTCTGTTCTCAGTGCTTGGCAGTCCTTACTGATGATAAAGAATAATACAGTAGCCACCCTTGCTTTCAGTGCACCAAGTTTCTCTCTCTCTTGCTTGCTCTCTCTCTCTCTGTGACAGGGTCTAGCTATATAGTTTAGGCTGGCCTTCAATTCACTGCGTAGGCCAGGCTGGACTTGAACTCTGGTGCTCCTCCTGCCTCAGCCTCCTGAGTGCTGGGATGATAGATGTGTGCCACTACACCTGGATGCACCAAATATTTTAAAAGCACACACTAAGTTAACTATCATTTAAAATGATAAAAAATTTCTCACACTTTATTCGATTATGCAATCAAGGGTTTGCCTGCAAGAGAGCTTTTAAAGTTGCACCACCTTCAGCTTATTTCTCCCCAGCCACCTCCACACTGTCCCAGAGCTGCTGCCCTTGGGTCCTGTCGGCACTGTTGTCCTGCTGGTGGCCTGATTATTTCCTTTCATCTCTCTCCTGCTCTCTTCCTTGGGGTCCTAGTGGCCCTCCCAAGTTGGCAGATGGACCAGAGGCCAGCTGTCCCCATGTCCAGAGGAGGCCACAGCCTTATGACAGGATGTGCGTCTGCATCAGTCTCTGCCAGATGGTGGCCCCGAGCTGTGGATTCTCCATTTTCCTCCTGACTCTGCCAAAATCTCCGCTGAATTCCATGGATCCTACATGCCCTCTTCTTTTAATGTTTGTATTCTTATTTCTGCAGTGCCAGGGATGGAATGCAGGGCTTAGTACACCAGGTCAGCATACCTCCTGCACCCATGAACTGCAGCAGAGTGTGACCCTGATTGATGATTCGCTTCCTCTGGGTCACCCGATTCAGTGTGCAGTACTTCCGAGGCACTGACACCAGATCAGATGCTTTGCATCAAGGAACCAAACCCAGAGCAAATGGCTTTGTGATGGTGCTCTGGGTGCTGCTTTCCCCTTCATGGCCCATAGGAAGGTGAGTCGGTGGCCCAGTCGACTTACACATGCAAACGCCTGTCTCATGCACTGTCTGCAGCGCCCGTGCCTCAGCCAGGCTCAGGGACCCAGACAGCCTGGGGAAAGCCTGGCGAGCTCCTCTGGTGCGTGCTGCCCATCAGCACGCTTGGGACCGTGCGGCCGTCAACTAGCTCAGCTGGACACAGAGAGGGAGAATTTGCTTCTACAGCAGTTTTCCATTATCTTTCCAGAAGAAAGTCACTAAACTTGTTGTGTAGACACTGCAGTCCTTTCTGGCCTCTGAGCCCAGGACTCCAAGTAATTTGTAAGCAATGATTCATCTTGTTAAAGTAATTAGGCTTGAATCATATTTCTGAAGTTTGTACCTTATGCCCCCACAATAGCATAAGAATATCTGCTTGGAGTTAGGATTAAGAAGCCATCGTTTCACCTGGAAAGAAAGACAGAAAAGAGAACAGCGGAAAGACAAGCATGCGGCCCACAGGCCGCGTGGTGAGAGGAAGGGCTGGCTGGAGGCGGATGGGTGCTGCTTGCTGCTGGCGCTCCTGCCTGCATTCATAAAATGAGAAATGGGAGGAGGTTAGAGGCTTTTCGAGATTTTTTAGCAGGACATTAAAAGGTGATGGGGACTTCACACATAGATCTCAGTGTGGTGTGAATTTATTTTTATGAGGTCGAGATTTAACGCTTGTATGAGAGATTATGCTGGGTGGAAGCATGACATTTGAAGCTGCAGCCTCATGAGTATGGGGGTAACAGGTGTGCATCATCAAGTCCAGCTATTTATTAAGATTTGGTGTTTACAAGCCTGCATCCATCTGTAGCCGCCTTTTATTGAGTTCCACGTCCCACACAAGGCTATGCATTTCACATACCTTGTTTTGCCTGGTAGAGTGTGCACTGTCCCATCATATGGACTTGAAAGAGAGTAAAGAAGCGGGCTATCTGCCCTATGCTTCTTACATGGTCTTTAAATCTGTGTTTTACAAAAATGTGTGGGTATGTGCCACCATGCCTGGCTCAGCCTTCATACTTTACTTTGTCTTGAAGAACTGCAGTGTTGGTGAAGAACCCAATCAACTTCTGACTCCCATCAGTGAAGCCATGCATGCTTGTATAGGGGATTTATTGGGTGAGAGACTGTAGCCGCAAGCCCCCGGGGAGCCCAGCTTGGCAGCCAGAGAGCTGGTTCCCTGTTTGCTTTGGATAAGGTTGCCATTGTTTTTCTTTCTGAGTAACTGAGATTATAGAACTTACCTTCCAGCAGGTGACAGGATTATGCTATTGGGATGGACCAAGGTTTCACTGTCCCAGGGTCCTCTCTTGGGATCTAGAAGGAAAGCACAAGAAGTGTTCACTTACATGGCCAGTGTTCAGCAATGCGTGTGTGTCACTGTGTGTGTGTGTTTTTGTGTGTACGTATAATTGTGTGCGTGTGTGTGCGCGTGTGCGCTCGATCCTCAGGTTTTGAAAAATTCAGGTGGGAGGAAGCAGGATCCTACTGGCTCCTGGGTGCACAGGCTCTGTTGTGCTTTTTGAAGGACAGTTCTTAGAGGATGTGGAGGATGTAGGTTGGCCTGACACGCGGTGGTCACCTTGTGGCACCCAGCTGAACTGAGCCGCGTGGCGCTGGTGTGGGAGCCCCACCTGAGGGTTGTTGCCAGCAGCAAGAGAGGCAGAGCTGGAGAAGCTGTTGGGAGGCTGCTGGGGGTGCTGTTTGGAGGAGCTGTTGGCTCCCTTGGGCTCTTCTGCTGGAGGACTTTGTCATTCTGGCTTTCTTAATGAACTTGTCTGTTCTTGTCAGAGGAGCTCAAGACCTTGTTGTTGCCAAGGATGGCTATGGTTCATTTTGGGGGAGCTCTGGTCCTCACTTTGAGTATCGTTTCCTGGCTCCAGAGGGGAAGATGGAGAAGCTTGTTGCTTTGGCTTTCTTGATGGGAGCTTAGCTTTTCTCTTCGATGGAGGAGCTTGGGAACTCACTGTTGCTAAGTATGACTCTGGTATTTTTCTAGGGAGCTCTGGTTTTTACCTTGAGCATTGCTTCCTGGCTCCAGTTTAGATACCTCAGCCTGCTAGCACAGACTCTTCTCCTATTGGCATAGACTTCCTAGCTTTGATACTGACCTTTGGGCCATCTGAAGGAGATCCATGAAGTGGGCCTGTATGAGACATTGTCATGAACTCCAGGCCTCCAGCTGGACTTGTGGGAAGCCTTGTTATGAGCCCTAGGTCTCTGGCTGGATCCATGCAGCACTTTTTTGCAGGACCTAGGCCCTCAGCTAGATTATTTGATCAGTAGTATGTGGACAGATTTTCTGCACTCTTTGTATAAGTGATTTTTGGGGTGATTCATTATAAAATAATCCTATAAAAATGTGTCCTGTATTGTATTGTTCCCCTTGCAAGCCTGAACCACAACACACGTGCTGCACAGGCTGCTACTGAAGATGAGGTTCTCGTCTTGAGAAGCCCGGTTCAGCTGTCTTCTCCTAGACTGTGTCTAGAGGGCTGGAGCTGTCATGTACAGGGGCTGCCCTAGCCCACAGCGAGAGGACCACCACCTGCCTCCCTGAGGTGTTGAGCGTTCTCTAGTTGAACCCAAGGGCAGAACCACCCATGACCAGCAATGCTGGTGGTCACCGCTGACGGACGTGATCTCCCAGATGCAGCTGTGTGGACGCCCTGCCCAGGGTGGGGATGGTCTGCCAGGCCGGCCCTCTCTGCTGAGCAACTCCCTGGCCTTGCGTATTCACAGCCAGTTCATCAGGGCTTTTTGGCCACTGGGGACAGTAGGGCAAAGATTTCTGTTTGTTTTCATCCATCCTTTCCCCAAAGTTTCCTGGGCAGCATTTCCCTAAGTGTTAAATCCTTCGTGTCTCTGAGTCCTACAGTCCTAAATATTTCTTAAAAATGAAATTACTGCTGTACGGAGAAGTCTTGATTTGTAAGTGTTGTCTGTCTTTTGTATGTCTTTAAGGGAAATTTCCTTTTTTCTTATGGAATTTTAAACAGCTGTGCAAAACACATTTTCCGAGGAACATATTTTTCTCCCATTACACAGCTGTGAGGTTTCTGGCTACCCCTGGGAGCCGGAGTCCTCGTCAAATGTCGCAGCCACCAACACCTGTTATTTCTCACTACAAGAGGGGCGAGTCGTCCCCTGGGACGGGTCAGCCCCATCTCAGGATGGTGCGTGCTCCCAGAGCGTGGGATACATTTTGCTGGGTAAATGTTCCTTCAAACGGATTTTGGGTTTCTAGTGACAAAAGCGCCCACATCTCTTCCAGTGCCCTCTTTCCGTTGAAGCCATGAAAATGAAGCTTCTGGTCAGGAAAGTCCTTGCAGTGCAGGCCTCAGTGGGCCGACTTGATTTAAGGTGGAACCTTACTGGCCTGGCCGCACAGAGGCAGGGTCTGAGGGAGGCATGTGGTGAGGACTCTGACCTCAGGATTTACAGAGTGACTCACAGTGACGCAGGAATCCCATGTGCTACTGGGTGTAATTCCAATGGAAAAGTACCTATGTTTTCCCTGTTTCTGTGTAGGACATAGGACTGGGAGGGGGTTATTTGCCTTATGGCTGGGCGGAGGTTGTTGACAGAGGGCATTTTGAGCTTCCTGAGGCCTGTTCTACAGACTCTTAATCAGAACAAATCTTGCTTTGGCAGCAGCGTTTAAAGGTCATGTGTAGGGTGTGGCTATTTAAATTTCTAAAGAAACTTTTTAAACAGCACAACATGTACACCAGTCACATATTTCTTCGCTTTTTTTGCATTGCTGGAAGCAAACCCAGGGTCTTGTGTATGCCATTCAGGCCTGAGCACTGAGCTTGCCTCAGCCCCACACCACGTGTTGTAGTTTTAAAGCCATCATGTAGCTGGATTGAATGTAATTGCAGTGTAGGTTTTGTGTGGGCCCAAGATGCCCTCAAGGTGCTTTGGAGGAGGCATGGGTGCTTGTGAGCTGGAAGCTGTGGTCTGGGGAGACAAGAAAGAGAGAGGCACTGGCTGTTCTGTGACCCGGTGGGCCTCTGCAGGTGGGCTGTGGTGTCTTTCACATCCTTGTCCCTTCTGAGCTGTGAGCCCCCCCACTCTAACAGTAAATGGCTGCGAGAGCCGCCTGAGCCTCAGCCCAGTGCTGCAGGGCCCTGCTCTCTCCTTTCTCGGTGGAGGCACAGGGTGCCAGCACCACACGGCCTGCCCCTCAGGTCGCAGGCCTGGGCTGTGCTGCTCCGCCAGTGCAGTCATGGGACCTTTGGTCACACTGAGGCTGGCTTTCTCACCCTGAAGTCGTGTGACCTGTGGTGGTGTGCAGATGTGTGTGCATGAGGCGGGCTGGGTGTGGTCAGTGGTCTGTATGAGTGTGTGCTGGAGGGTGCAGGTGGGCCTGGTGTGGTCAGGGGTCTGCTCACCATACCCTCTGGTGGGTGAGCAGTGATGAGGGCTGGGAGGAACATACCCTGCTCAGGGGCTGCTGGGTGCTGCGGACAGAGCGCATGCATGCTAGCCCTGAGCTGAGCTCTGGAGAGGACCCAGGTGCATCCCAGACTCCTGGGCCTGTGGCCACACTGTGCCTGTGCTCCCTGCACTGCATCCTCAGCGCTTTCTGTTTTGCCAAGATGGGGTCTGTCTTTCTGCTTCTCATTTGAGACCTGGTCTCAGTCTCTGGGCCTGTAGTTGACCTCACTCACCTCTGGGGATCTGGGATTAAAGCCCTGCTGCCCACACAATTGTTAGCCTTTGAAGGTCAGAGATCACCCTGCTTGCTCTACTCAGATGCTCAGCGAAGTGATACACAGAGAAATGTTTCTTTGAAAGTTAAAACTGCCACTTGGTGGGATGCAGTAGGGTTTTGATCCTTCCATCTCTGGTGAGCAAGGCACAGATGCGTCATGCCCAGGGTCCAAAGGACAGGAAGTGAGGAAGTGCATGGAGGTGTAGCAGAAAATACCCCCCAGCCTCAGGCAGTATACCAGGCAGTAGTTCCTGTTCCAGTTGCTCTGTCTCTCAGCAAGGGCTGGTCACTGTGATGCACGTCGTATAAATCAATCTCCAATAGACAATCCATTTTGTACTTCCCCCTTGCTGTCTAGACTGCCAGAGATCCTGGCCTGATATTCTGGAGACGGTCTTGGTCGGTTCACCCTGATTGGTGCCTGCTGATGCAAATAAATCTACCCCTAAATCTTGGGTGCTGTTTTGGTGCTCCTGCTTGCCACTGCATCTGGTGCGTTGGCCAGGAAGACTGACCACGCTGACCTCTTTGGTCACCAATTATGGCCCTCACAGATGGAGCAAGGACTTCTCCAGGTCCCAACAGGAAGGTGCAGCCTCAAGATTTCTTGAGGCCCCTTGGAGTTCTGGAGAATTCCTGGATCCTCACTTAAGTGGCTCATGTTAGATGTCTTTTTTTTTTTTTTTTTTGGAACTGGGCGTTGAACTCAGGCCCTTGCGCTTGCCAGGGAAGTACTTATTCCACTGAGCCATCTTGCAGCCCTTCATGTTGGATGTCAAAGGGAGGAGGGTGCTGCCTGCTTGCCTGCCTGCCTGCCTGCCTGATTCCAGTAAGACCCCTTGGGCACCCCAGTTAGTCTGAAGAACTTCTTGTCAGGTAAGGCCCCTCAAGCAGGGGGTTGGAATGTATAACCCCTGGGTGCAGCCAGGTGATTGTGACAGTGGAGCAGACAGTGTAAGCAACGGTTTGGGGAGCACCGGTCGGTGTGAGTGGGCCCTCACCCGTGGCTCTGTGGCATGAGGCATGAGGCACCCTTCTTTAGCCAGGCCATACCTAAGTCCCTGAGAGGACAGAGCAGGCAGGCACCTGCCCTTTCTCTGTTGTGCAAATGCAGCATACACTGCAGGGAGGTGGTAACTAGCTGCTTAAAGCCTGGAGTCCCTGAGCAGGAAAAGGGATCAAACTGCTCCCTGCATCTCAAAGAAAGAATAAATAAAAGGAAAAAGGGGACCATTCTCCCTGAGAATTCTGTCTTGGTCCCTTTGTTAGCTGCTGCTCTTGCTGCCAACACCAATAGCTTCACTCTTCACTCCTGACCCACCAGCTTCTGGCCGAAAGAACTGGTTCCAGCCAGGGTCTGCATTTGGCCACAGAGCACCCCCAGCTTGTGCCTGACTGAATGCCCACAATCCCTTCTGAGTCCACATTTTTTTTTTGTGGAACCAGGGATTGAACTCAGGCCCTTGTGCTTGCCAAGCAAGCACTTATTCTACTGAGCCATCTCCCCAGCCCCCTGAGTCCACATTTTGATTGAGGACAAATTGGACTTTCAGCCTGATGAGTGTGTTGCCATGGCTTTTCCAAAGGTCGCCTTGTGTAGAAATAACCCAGTTGACCAAAGACCCTCATTTACTCTTACCCAGAAAAGTAAGTGCTCTTACCCCATTAAAAAAGTACCTGAGGTCTATAAGAAAATCCAGTCTGCTAGATGACAATACCCTCTGGCTATGAATTATAAGTATTATGGACACACACACACACACACACACACACACACACACTAAAAATTCTCAGAAGTTCCCTCTGTCAGAAGGTTCCCTTGTGAAAATCCTGAGTCCAGCTCACGTGGACTCAATGGCCACGAGGGCTATGAGCTCCCGCCTTGGCTCTGTGCCTGTGCACCCCCCTGCCACTGTGGAGTGACTGTCAGCACCTCCTGCGGCTGCTCACTGCTTCAGAGCACTGCTGTGCTTCACACCGTGCTGCTGTCAGAGGGCCCGGGAAGTACAACAGGCATCGAGCCGACGTCAGCCTGACAGCTGTTACTCAGCTTGGCCAAGATCTCTGCTGTTGGCAGCGCAGCAGTTGCCTTGCATTCTTCAGTTTCCAACTCACATCACTTTTTGGGCTGCTACTCAGTTGCCACAAGGGTGTTGGAATTCTCTCACTATTTTTAGGGAGCCTCTGACAGCAGATTTGGCCACTCTGAGGGCGCCTGTTTCTCTGTCCCTTCCAGATGCACCTTTCTCTCACTGTCCCCTGGGCCCTGAGATTGGGCCATCGACCACCTGCCTCTTATTGTAAAACTCCAGGTGGGGCAACCCCCACTTGCCTCCAATAGTACCCCATGCCTCGTGAGACGTGGCTAGAAGTCCAACCACACATCCGGAGGTTTCGAGACGCAGAAAGTTCACAGACTGTCAAACTGCTGACATTCGCCTCTTCTGCCTGGAAGCTGGTGCAGGATCTCCAGGCTGCCAAAGTCGCTGCAGTGGCCCTCCACATACTTTGCCTCAGCCTCCTGCCACCCACAGCCTGCGGCATACCTGCTTGGGCCTAGAGAATGCTGCTTCTGCCTGTAGTTGGCTCACGTCAGCCAGCCCCTGGGCTGAAAGGTTACTAGCTGCAGACCCAGTTTCCTGGAGGACCAAAAACCTATCTCCTCTTCTCTGCAGTTCTGACTGATGAAAGCCAATCTGCTTTCTGGAAAGACATGAAAACTCTTCTACCGTACTTTGCAGAAACTGGTTACAGAAAGAACTCCACAGATTCCTTGGAGCTGCTGGCTTCCATAAAATTTGGGTCAAAAAAAAATTTGGATTGTTGGGTTCACAGAAATAATGATGGCCGCTCAGACTCCCAGCCCCTGGGAGTGCCCAGGGTTTGCCTGTGCAAATACGTGGAACCAGTGGCCGAGGGCTGCCTCTGCTGTGCTCTCAAAGCCACTGTCTTTCTGACCAAGAACACTGGCAAGTTCACCTTGGCAAAGGCCTGCCTGTCCAGGTGTCCCCTGCTGTGCTGGACCTCACCCAGTGCCAAGGACTTTCATGCAAAAATTCCTGCCTGAGTCTTGTGGCAGTGAAACCACTCAGTCCTGCCATGAGCCTGCCCACTGAGCCGGGCCCAACAGACCATGACTGTGTGGTGCTGCCCGATAAGCTGCCCTGGAGCCGCTCAGACTGAAAACACAACCCCTGACAGGTGCTCGGTGCGCACTGTTTGTGGAGGGAAGTAGCTCTGCTGGGACAGGCTGGGTGTGCTGTGTCACACTGACCAGCGCAGCTTGGCCCGTCTTGCGACTCTCTTGCTGCTGTGTGGAAAGCTGCTACCAACCACGCAGAACCAGCCCTGCCCCAGCATGCTCTGCAAGCTGCTGTGCGGGCCCCTGCCCACCCGCAGCCCGCCCAGGCT
>PVKA01045258.1:5381-15740 GCA_004027165.1 Ctenomys sociabilis
TTTTTTTTTTTTTTTTTTTTTTAATGGTACTGAAGATTAAACATAGGCCATTGTGTATGTTAGACAAGTAACATGTACACTGAGTTACATCCTCAGCTCCCTTTATTTTTTATTTTAAAAAATTTTTATTGTACTGGGGATTGAACTCAGGGCCTTCCTGTAGAACTACATCCGACCCTTTTGTAATTTTTTTTTTATTTTGAGATAGGATTTTGCTAAATATCCCAGGCAAGTGTAGAACTGATGACCTTTTTTGCTTTAGCTTCTAAGAGGGCTAGGAATATAGGTGTGTTCCTCCTTGTCCAACAGACCCTTTTTAAGAACCCTCACTTTGAGACAGAATCTGAACAGGTTATCCAAGTTGGTCTTGAGTTTGTAGTCTTCCTCCCTCAGCCTCCTGAATAGCTGGGATTCAGGTGTATGCCCCCACGCCTGCTTCCGCCTCAGTCCCCTTACATATCTCACTTTATGGCACAATCTCTTCATTCCAGCTGAGTCCTGAAAAACTGAAATCAATATATGAATCTAATTTCAGAATTTTCTGTGTGCCTCTGAAAGAATAACAGTTAAACTAGTAGATTTCAGGGTAGAATTGTGAGCAAATAGGCCGATTGTAGGCCTAAGATACAGAATGAGTTAACAAAACATCAACTCAGGTAACCTAAGGTGAAGACTGACCCTGTTAGAAAGGTACAATGACAGTGTATTGTGGTTCTGTGTCTTTTCCTGCTTTAGGTTGAGATTCTATAGTTCAAGGTGCTGAACTTAGACAAGATGTAAGCTGAACTGGGTATCAGGCAAGAGTATGCAACCACTTGCCCACCCATGTTTATCATCACATGACTGAACTGTCCCATATTCCTTTTTATTTTAGCATTCGAAGGACCCAAGTCATTGATGATGAGTCAGATTACTTCGCCAGTGACTCTAACCAGTGGTTGTCCAAGATTGAGCGGGAAACCCTGCAGAAGCGAGAAGAAGAGCTGAGAGAACTTCGCCATGCCTCTCGACTTTCTAAGAAAATCACCATTGACTTTGCTGGCAGGAAGATCCTGGAAGAAGAAAATCCACTAGCAGAGTATCACAGCAGGTGAGGGGTAGCACCACAAGGATCTGCCAAAAGCCAGGTGATATGGGCTTATGCTTGTTGATTTTATTTATTTATTTATTTATTTTTTGTCTTTTTGAGACAGGGTCTCACTATGCAGTTCAGGCTGGCCTTAAGCTCACTTTGTAGTTCAGGCTGGTCTTGAACTCACAACAATCCTCCTGCCTCAGCCTCCCGAGTGCTGGGATTACGGGCATGCGCCACCACGACCAGCCCTGCTTGTTGATTTTAAAAGTAATCATAGCTGAGCATGGTGACATAGGCCTGTAATCCCAGCATTCAGCAGGCTGAGGCAGGAGGCTCACCAATAGCTTAAGGCCAGCCTTGGCTACTACAAGTGAGTTCAGGGCTGATCTTAACTACTCAGTGAGACCCTGTCTCAAAAATCCTAAAACAAACAGCCAAAAAGAAGAAAAAAATACTTATGATCTGAACACCACAAAAAAAATAAATTATTTTTTTTAAATGTTTAAGGCTAGGGCTGTAGTTCTGCTTGTCTAACATGTACGAAGACGTGAATTTGATCTGTGGTACCACAAAATAAAAATAAGAAAAACAATGTTTATTTGGAATGGAAAACAATGGTAGCTAAGAAAATTTTGGAAATGAACTTTGAAGGGAACTTGTCCTTAGTTATAGTAGATCATAGTTTGCAAGCAAAATAGATTGGTGAGCCAGGTGTGATGGCACAAGCCTGTACTCTAGGAGTCTGAGGCAGGAGGATGGAAGCTTCAAGCCCAGAGATAACCGTTGTACTCCCAGTGCCTCCCCTAGACAGCTGCCTGCCATTATTAACATGCCCCCCAGTGTGGGATATGCTCTGCAGCTGGTGGGGTTACTATAAAATATCACAGTCAAAAAGCATAGCTTAAAGTTAGAGTTTTCTCTTGCTATACATTTTATGGTTTAGGACAAATTCATAATGGCCTATACCCACAAATACAGTTTTTGTGTTTTACCCAGACTGGGATTACAGATTTTTACTGCCATGCCAGACTGGGCTCTAACTTGCCAGCCTCCTGCCTCAGTCTCTCAGAGTGCTGGGAGTACAGGTGTGTATACTTATTTGATTTAACACTTACCTGTAATATATCAAGGTGACAATTTTCTCTTTCCCTTGTTAGCAGTTTTTTGAAAATATTTGATTTTCTGATCCATGAAAAATTGCATTTCATCATTTTCACTTACATTTCTTTGCTTTAGGTATGTGCTAGTAACTCTGTTTTAAAATGATTTATTATTTTGTATTATTATTATTATTATATATTAGGTATAGGGTCTCACTACACAGCTCAGCGTTGCAGTGATCCTCCTGTTTTTAGCCTCCCCAGCTCTGGGATTACAGGTATTTACTGCCATGCCAGACTGGGTTGCTGACTCAGTGTGCCCTTGCCAGCCTGGCACAGCTTTTGATACTGGGGATTGAACACTGGTCCCTGATGTCGATTAAGCAGACAGTCAAGTCTACTGAGTTGTCTTACTGGCCCCATTTTGCATTGTCTTTTTTTTTGGAACCAGGGATTGAACTCAGGCCCTTGTGTTTGCCAGGCAAGTGCTTATTCTATTGAGCTATCTCCCCAGTCCCTTTGCATTATCTTTAAAAAATAAAAATAAGGGGGACTAGGAGATGGCTCAGTGGAATAAGTGCTTCCCTGGCAAGCACAAGGGCCTGAGTTCAATCCCCAGTTCCACCAAGAAAAATAACAAATTAAAAATAATAATAATAATAAATAAAAATAAATAAAATGTATTTATAAGATACTAGTTTTGTTTCTTATTAAGTTTTTAGAGTTGTGGATGGGCTTAACCACCATACTCTATCTCAGATCTCTTCCCCTTTCAGCACTCACTATCCGTGTGCAAAAGTCTTATGCTTTTAGTTTCTGTTCTTTTCTCTCCTGGAAATCTCTCCCTGAATAATTGCCTCAATATCTGTCTCCCTTGAACTTACATGGTACAACACATGGATGATAGGATTGTAACCACCAGATCGATCCTGTGTGCAACTCATAGTAGCTATTATTATACCCTTCAGATATGGTTCATCATCCACATAGCTATCTTAAACCTGATACATAGATACAAAGCTTTTTAGTCAAGAAACATATCCTATACCATATGTTGCATTTTATTTAAGGGGTTTCTAGTAAATATAACTTGAACTCAAGGTTGGGTTCATCCTTCATTGGTATTAGGAATTTTTCATTATGTTGTCCCTCAAAATTATCAAATTATCATCATTCTGCATAGGTGGTTGTCCAGCATCCAGAGGTATGGACTATGACAGTTGGTAATTGGAAAATAAGATGAAATAAGAGTTCCTACAGGACCTATGCTCATTTTTTCATTACTGCATATTTTATAGACTGCTAGGTTTCAGTGTGGCATTTTCACACACACACACACACACACACACACACACACACACACACACACACCACTTTGGTCCTATCCATCCATCTATTCTTCCTTACCCCTATGATGTATTAAAAGCTATAGGGTTCCATAATCTTCAAATGAAATTTATCACATTATTTTATAGTTTAAAGTCAAATTCCAGGCCCCTTAGAATGACCTGGGATTCATCTGCTGATCTTTGGATAGTTGGATAGTAAGGGCTATAGGCCTTACAGAGAGCAGCGGATGCTTTTGTATTGGGCACTTAGGGGCCACTTGAGAATTCTAGTATGGGAGCATAGTGAAGGCCCCTGAGGAGACAGCAGCAGCTGTGTGGGTGTACTGTTAGGTAAGTTGCCACAGGGTGCTCTTCTGTGGGGCAGAGTATTTCAAGGGAAGTTTTCTGTTTGTGTATGTGTATGTGGTTTTAGGGTCTCACTATGTGATCATTGTCTATGGATTCCCTTTGAATTCCAAATTTTATTACTACTGAAGTAAATGCTCATGGTAAGTAAGAAGATTCTAAGCATAGAACTTTATTGATTATTGCATCTTTTTGGTTCGTTATCCCAGACTAGATGAGACCATACAGGCCATTGCCAGTGGAACCTTGAACCAGTCACTGAGATCAGATAGACATTCCGAAGAGCCTTTGGGAGTTCTGGTCAACCCCAATCTGTACCAGTCTCCACCCCAGGTTAGTGGGCCTTTCTTCTAATTCATAATGAAATTTAATCCCAAATCTGGTGTGTCTTATTTCCTAGGCTTTGGATACCAGTTTGTTCTTAGCACATCCACAAACTCTTCTCTAGGGCTAGTTGTTCTAGTTATTTTTGCAGGACTTTTAACAAATTAAGCACTTTATCTTCTGAGTTGTGTTCTAAGGGGTTTTATTAAGTACCACAGAGATTTAGGCCGTAGGACTGGGAACATGGCTCAGTGGTGGATTGCTTACATAGTGTGAGGGCCTGGGCTCAGTCCTCTGTATTACAATATAGAGAGAGAAAGAGAAAATTTGCAAGCAGATAATATTTGCAAAGGCTCATAGGTCTGGGCCTATTAAAATTACAAGTAATTTAAGTATTGTTATGGACTGCTGTGTGTATTAATTTCCTAGGACTGCCATGTACTCAAAATCAAGGCGTCAGCTGTGCCGCATTCCCCCTCAAGATTCTGCAGGAGAGTGTCCCCTTGTCTATTCTGCTTCTGGTGGCCCTAGGCATCCCTTAGCTTGGAGCTCTGTTGCCATAATCCAGTGATGATGAATATTATATATATATATATATATATATATATATATATATATATATATATATATTTTTTTTTTTTTTTTTTTTTTTTTTTTTTGTGGAACCGGGAATTGAACTCAGGCTCTTGCGCTTGCCAGGGAAGCACTTATCCCACTGAGCCATCTCCCCAGCCCTAAATATGGTTTATATATTTTTTTTTCTTTTTTTTGAATATTTTATTTTTATTTATTTTTTTATGACTGGTTCAGCCTGCCCTGGGGGCAGGGCTGGTGCACCATGTGGTGCTGAGGAGTGAACATGGTCACTGCACTTGCCTAAGCTTGCCTAACCAGGCACTTTAGACTGATGAGCTATCTGGCTGGCCCAGTGGTGACCATTTCAGAGCTTTCTGTGGTACAAACAACATGCTGCAGCATGCATGCCAAGGGCTTACCACCACCACCCTGATCTGTGCCTCTGTGTTCGTGTGGCCTTCTTCCCTGTGTGTCTGTCTCTGTGTGTCCTTGATTTTATAGGGACAGTGGTCACTAGATTTAGAATGATCTCATCTTAAAATAATGGCATTTCCAGAGACTCTATTTCAAAATAAAGGGCATAATCCCAGAATGTAGCCAGACAAGAAGTTTGATGGCGAGGGCTGGCCAGATAGCTCAGTGGATTAAAGTGCCTGCTTAGGCAGACACAGAAGCTGGGAGGCTCAATGTCCCACCTGCCATGCTGGCCCCACCCTATGGCTCTCTGAGACTGGGCATGGTGGTATGCGCCTGTAATCCTAGTGCTTGGGAGGCTGAAAACAGGAGGACCACTACAAGTCTGATCCATATAGTGAGACCCTGCTGACCCTATACTGAATACATTAAAAAAAAAAAAAAAAAATTGATGGCGTACTACTCAATCCAGAACAGTAGAGAACAACGAATCTTGAAAGCCCTTGCTTGCATATTATGGAGTTTTGGTTTTATCCTAAAGGTGTGTAGAGTTCCTTGAAGGATTTATACAGATTTGCATGATGTCCATGCTTGCCTAGAGAGTGGATTTAAGGGAAGGGAAGGTTGTCAGGAGCAGAATTGCTAAGGAGGTTATTATAGTAGCACAGTGTGGAGATCATATGGGAGGATACATTGGGGTTGTAGCACCAGAAAGGCAAAAGAAAATTATTTAGAGACTTAAAAATGTGAATGAAGAGAGTGGTTAATAGGTTTGTAACAGTATATTGAAAGATTAATAATGGATTAATATAGGTAAGTAGTTGTGTGGTTATTGTTAGGAGCTGTAGTAAAAATAGAACAAGGAATTTGTGCAAGATGATTGTTCAGATCCCAGAATTTTTGTGAAATTACTTCTTCCATAATAAAGCAATTCTTCTTCTACATTCACACCTAAGAGCTTCTATCCACATTTCATATTTATCCAGTTTTGTCGTATGTTATGGATAGTTCTTTTTGTGTTTGTCTTCTACTAGTATTGCACGTTCCTTGGAGGCAAGAACAGTATATTTTGATATTTAATGTCTCTTTCTTTACTTTTCATAGAGTTAAGTAAGTACTCCATAATTTTTTTAATCATTTATTTATTTATTTATTTTTGGCAGAACCGGGGATTGAACTCAGGCCTTTATGCTTGCCAGGCAAGTGCTTATTCTACTGAGCTATCTCCCCAGCCCAATAAAATTTTTTTAACTGAAATTAAAAAAAAATTCTACAAAGTATCTGCATCTGGGATCCTGTGGTAACACTTGGGATGGAAGCATCATAAGCACCAGCAATTCCTCATCCAAGCCACCATGGGAATGCAGCCCAGAAGCAGCTCAGTTCTCTTTATTGATCTTGTTTTTGTTGTTGGTTGGTTGGTTGGTTGGTTGGTTGGTTGGTTGGTTGGTTGGTTTTTTGTTTGTTTTTTTTTTTTTTGTAACTTTGGTATTTGCTTCTTCTTGTGAGTACCCAAAAAGTCTTTTTTTTCCCCCCTGTATTTAGCACAGGATCTCCAGGTTCTCACTACATATATCAGACTCCTAATGAGTCTCCTGTTTTCAGCCTCCCAAGTGCTGGGATTACAGGCACACACCACCACATCCAGTCTCAGTTGCCCTCTCAGAGTACCCTGGGGGTGGGACCAGCATGGCAAGGCATTCTGGGGATCGAACTCCAGCTGTGTTCTGCCTAAGCAGGTACTTTAGTTCAATGAGCTATCAGGCTGGCCCCAAAGTCTTGCTTGAACACCACAGAGCAGCGTATCTTAGCTAGGTGTAGCCTACACAAACTCAATGGCATGGCTGTTCCCCACTTCTTGGGTCATAAAGACTGGAGATGCTTCTGTGGAACCATGGCAATGAACCAGCTAGGGGAGGCCTCAGACTCTTAAGGTTGAGGTGCTGCCAGCTTCATTAAATGTGTGGGTTTTTTTTTTTTTTTTTTTTTTGGCAGAACTGGGGATTAAACTGAGGCCCTTGCACTTGCCAGGGAATTGCTTATTCCACTGAGCCATCTCCCTGGCCCTAAATGTGTGTTTTTTAAAGATATGACATAACTGATGAGAATTGTAAAATTTTACTGAAGAAATTTTCTAAGAGATTCCTTTAGTACAGCCTCATCCTTTTGTAGTAGAGAAAACTGAAGGCTTTTGGGATTAAATAATTGCTAGGGTTTCTAGGCTGCCAATTTATCACTGTTTACCACTCCAGCAAGGTTTTCTCAATAAATTGTTAAATGAAAAAAAGTTAAGTCCAAGCCAAGCATCGTGGCACACACCTACAATCCCTGCACACATTAAGCTGAGGCAGGCCAATCCCTGTTGAGTTCAAGACCAGCCTATACTACAAAGTAAATTCAAGGCCAGCCTGAACTTCATTTGAAACCCTGTCTCAAAAAGAGACAAAGTGGGACTGGGGAGATGGTTCAGTGGAATAAGCACTTCCTTGGCAAGTGTAAGGGCCCGAGTTCAATACCTGGTTCTGCCAAAAAAAAAAAAAAAAAAATGAAAGAGAAAAAGTTGTCTCCCTATCACAGTAGCTTCCCCCGCTTCTTAATTTTGAAGCAGTTGGCCTTCTTGTTTCATCTACTTCTACGTGAACTGTTGCCACGACTCTGTAATTCCCTGTCCTCTGTGTGTGATGGGAGCTTTGCTTCCCAGTGACTCCATTTTCTCTTTTGAGGAAAAACAGTTATTTCAGGCAAGCAGAGGACTTCATAGATGTGGTAGTAGAACTGCTGTTCCTGACAGCATCTGTGTCTTTGTTGTGGTAACAAATATGTGACTCTGCTCTAAGCATATGAAGAGTTACAGACCAAAGTACTGAATCTTCATTTGGCTGATAGAATTTTCTTGGACAATTATTTAGAATACAATATAGATTATTAATAAGTCTGAAGTGCAACAGAATGGCTCTTTTAGTCTGATAGTTGTGTTTTTATTAGAAGTAGGAAGCATTGTGTTAAAAAGTTGGGGTGGGCTTGAAGACCAATGGAGTAGATTAGAAGAACCGCAAACAACTCCAGACATTCTCAGCCACCTTATTGTTGACAAAGGTGTAAAACGCATGCATGGGAAGAAAGACAACCTCTACAATAAATGGGGCTGGAAAAACTGGCTTGACACATGCTGAAGATTAAGATTGGACCCCTGTCTTTCACCATCCACTGAAGTAGAAATGGATCAAAGATCTAAATATTAACACAGAAACTTAAATCTACTGGAAGATAGAATAGGTCAAACTTGAAGACACTGGTGTAGGCAAAGACTTTATAGATAAAACACTGATCACACAGGAGCTATCACAAAGAATCAGCAACTGGGACCTCATTAAAAGGCTTTTGCACAGCAAGGGAAACCACCACCAGTGTGAAGAGACAACCTACAGTGTGGGAAAAACATGTTTGCCAGCTGTTCCTCAGACAAAAGATTACTTTTTTTTTTTTTTTTTTTTGTCTTTTTGAGACAGGGTCTCACTATGCAGTTCAGGCTGGCCTTAAGCTCACTTTGTAGCTCAGGCTGGCCTCGAACTCACAGCAATCCTCCTGCCTCAGCCTCCCGAGTGCTGGGATTACAGGCCTGCGCCACCACGCCTGGCTAGGATTACTATTTATAACATAGAAAGAACTCAAAAAAATCAGACCTCCTAAATTTAAAGACCCAATCCAGAAATGGGCATCTGAGATGAATACACATTTCTCAGATGAAGAAATACAATCAACAAATAAATATATCAAAAAATGCTCAACACTACTGTTCATTGTAGAGATGCAAATTAAAAACACTGAGATTCCATCTCACCCTGGAAAAAATGGCTGTTATCAAGAAATCAACCAATAACAAGTGCTGGAGGGACTGTGGGGAAGAAGGAACCCTTCTCCACTGGTGGTGGAAGTGTAAACTGGTGCAACCACTGTGCAAATCAGTGTGGAGAGATTCCTCAAAAAACTTGGATTACAGGTCCCATTCACTTCAGATCTTCCTCTGCTGGTTATCTTCCCCCAAAGAATTACAGGCATCATAAAACAGTAACATGTGCACACCCATGTTTATAGCAGCATACTTTGTAGTAGCCAAACCTTGGAAACAACCCAAGTGCTCATCAAGTGGTGAATGAATAAAGAAGATGTGATGTTTTTTATTATACAATGGAGAACTGCTCTGCCATAAAGGAGTATGTGCTTGAGACATTTCTAGGAAAATGGATGCACCTGGAGTCTGTACTCTTTAAGTGAGATAAATCAGACACACACATGTGACTACTGTATCATTTCTCTGGTGTAAAAAACCAAAAGTGTGCATAAGGACCAAAATGTATAATGGGTATGGCAACCTGGGAGGAAAATATTCAAATGAAGTATAACAAGGGAGAGGAGGAGGAGGGAAAAAGGGAAAAGTAAAATTTGGAAATAAATTTTTGTAAATGGGAAGGGGAGGAAGGAAGAGGGAATGGGGACAAGATCAAGTTACATCATGTACAAGTGCGGATTCTCCATGATGAATGTGATCATGATGTGTATCTAAAATGGACCAATAAAATCAAATTTTTAATAAATAAATGAGGGGGATTATGGTGGCATACCTGTAATCCCTGCACTCAGGGCTGAGGCAGGAGGATCACTGCAAGTTTGAGGCCAGCCTGCACTACATACAGAGTTCAAAGCCAATCTGAACTGCATAGTAAGATGCTGTCTCTCAACAAAAAGAAGCAGCACTGTATAGAGATTGCAACATTCTGCTTATCTTTTAATATAGGAGTTCATAGCTGGGCAGTGGTGCATGCCTATAATACCAGCACTTTGGAAGGCTGAAGCAGGAGGATGGCAAGTTCAAGGTCAGCCTGGGCAATTTAGTGAAACTTGTCTCAAAATTAAAAAGGACTGGGGTTTACCTCAGGAAAGTCCGGTTAAATCTCTAGAAGTACAAAAATAAATAAATAACCTTGTTATACCTTGGACAACTCCTATTAAATTTATATCATCTCTACCCTTTCTTGAATAAAATTTTCTAAGCAAATGCCCTCAGTATGGTTTGTGTGTATGTGTGGTGGTGGTGGTATATTGGGCCAAGCACTTTACCAATAAGCTACACCTCCAGCTCTTTAAAAATTTTATTTTTATTCTTTTTTTTTTTTTT
>PVKA01045260.1:0-15643 GCA_004027165.1 Ctenomys sociabilis
CTCTCCTCTCCTCTCCTCTCCTCTCCTCTCCTCTCCTCTCCTCTCCTCTCCTCTCCTCTCCTCTCCTCTCCCTGTCTCTCTCTCCTCCTCTCATTCAGCAAATACATTATTTTTATTGAAGCTGGGATCATTTCCTCTGCTTATCTTATTTTTCACCTTACTGTTTGCACCTTGGAGGAGTGTCAGAAGACGTGAACTCTCTTCTAAATGTGGAATTTGTGATGCATGTGTTTGTGGCTTTTCTGGAACCACTGCAGACTAAAAAGTAGCTGACCCACAGGAGTTGTGCAGTGAACTCTACAGGCTGGGGCAAGAGCTGCTCTCCCTCTTCCTGGTAGATTTCAAGATTTTCTTGAGTACTTCAGTTAGTCCTGGGATCTTTGTGGGAGAAGAAAAGGCCACTGATAAAGAAAAAATAGCACATGTTTATTTATTCATTCTTAAGAAGTAGAGATTTAGTTTCGCCATTAAACCCTGATAACTGGTCTAAATACATATTAGGGACAGAGTTTTTAAATTTAAAATTGTGTTTTCCCTAGCAGAAGTCCAGAAAAATATAACTTCCTTTCAGGTAATAGCAAGAGGGCAGAGGAATTCCCTGCTGGTCTCTTCCCTTGGTAGGGTTGTAGGATCAAAGAAAAAAACAGGAAACATTTCATATGTCCATAAAAACCTCTGATTTACTTCTGCCCGTCTGGCCAGGCATTCCCTTCTCCCAGAAGCAGAGAAGCTATGGCGATGCGTCTGAGCTTCTCAGAGACAAGATGTGGCCATTCTTTGACATACTTTCCTTACATCTTCCCATGGATTTATCATCCACTTTATCCAAAACTAGTCGAGAGTCAACTTTACTTAGTGACTATAGGCTCTCTGAGTGTCTGTTCTGATAAGTTCTGGAAGGCCATCTGCAAGGATACTATTCAGTAGTGGAGCCACTAGCAACAGTGCAAGGGCTCAGTAGCCACAAGAGATGCAGAGCATTGCGGTCCTTTCACAAGATTTCATCGAGTAGCAGTGTAACTCCCTTGGTCAAGAACAATTCCTTGATGTTTAAGTTGAGGCTCTTAGGATCCTGTATTCCCAAGAGCAGTTCTCAGTGCCTTCTGTGTATTTGATACCATTAAAATCTCTGACTTCATTATTTGGACCATGGATACCCAAGCATTCCCTTCTATCAAGCACAAAGAGGTAGCTTTCATGGATTAAAGAAACTTATTGTCACCATCATCAATTCTTTTTTTTTTTTTTCCATATATGTGGCTTTGCCAGTTATTTCTAGTATGAGATAGTGGATTGTTAGAAGTTTCAGCTTCATTGAAGTTTTAGGATTTATAAACTATAGGTCAAGCCCTATGAGCCAGGTTTCTCCCCATCATCATCTGTACCCACAGGGTACGGGGTGTAGAGCATCTTCTAAAATGTTTTTCTTAGTATATATTTGCAATAAATGATGAATGCAGTATTTATCATGGGATATTGATGTAGAAACATATCACATTATGATCCATTTTCCTTCCTCTAATCCACCTTTCTTTACATGTCCTCTTATCTCCAGTGCTCCTTTCCATTTCCACAAAGTCTATGTCCCTGTTTTCTAGCATTTTTTTAAAAATGTATTTGATATAGGGTCTCACTACACAGCGAGGACTCATAGTGATCCTCCTGTCTTCAGGCTCCCCAGAGCTGGTATGACAGGCATGCAGTACCATGTCCAGTCTCAGTGGCCAGCTCAGCATGCTCAGGGGCGGGGCCAGCATGGCATGTGGTGCTGGGGGTGGAATCACGTTCCCTGTGCTTGCCTGAGCTAGTCCTCAGTCTGCTGAGATATCTCACATGCCCTTATCATATTTTATTTTGGTTTTTAAATTATTTATACTTTGCCTTTCTTCTATAAGAGAAGCCTGTTCTAGATGACTCTGTCACTTTCTTGGTTAATTAATATTTTGTCTAAGTCTTCCTCAATGCTTTGCTCTTTCTCTTTTTGTAAAGCTGGATTAGAGCGTTTAGCTGTTCCCCTACCATTCCTTCCTGTTCTGGTGGGAATATATATTTGTTCAAATCTTGATGCTTATGTCTGCCTGCCCTGGTTGGAGGCTTTGCTACTGCTTCTGAGTCTCTATTGATGTTTCCTTCTCAGATCCCTTCTGTACCCATCTGGACTGTTGAGCCATGTCTGATATTGTTCCTGTACTGGACTTTGACTTGTATCTCTTTTTATTAACATTAAACAGGCCTAAATTTGAACCATTTGTCTGTCAACTACATGTGACCTTATACAAGCCCCTCAGCCATTCTGATCATTCTGTGCCTACTTTCAAACTACAAAAATTGTGGTTGATAAGATCTAGCCTATGGGTTTGGTGCTGGTGGATCTTTTAGTCTTAGTTTCTTAGAGTAACTCCATACAAATAATTTATTTTTCCCCTCTTTTTTATCTCTTCATAGTCATAAAATCCCACATCTCTTCATGTGGTATGTCATTGAAATGATGTGATTATTTACATAACCTAAAACATTAGGTAATCTAATTTAAAACCTAGTGCCTCTTCTGTTCAACAAAAATGAGAGGAAAATCTTCCTTTGAATTCTTATATATTACATTGATTTATACATTTGCCAGAATATTCTGTAATGTCCATTGTTTCTTACTTTTCTTATTCTCTCTCTCTTTCTCTTTCTTTCTCTCTGCCTTCATCCAGTGATCCATCCATCCATCCATCCATCCATCCATCCATCCATCCATCCATCCATCCATCCTATTTGCCTTACTGAGTTATGAATTTTTCTAAGCAGGATACTCTTGTTAGGGTCTTGAATCAAAGCTCTTCCATCTCATGATTGTTGTGCTATTTTAAGGACACAAGTACTTAGTATACATTTAATAATGAATGTGTGAATCCTCAAGAGTACTTTAGCAGTAAAGAGATATTGATTTCTATTTAATCTCTCATCTTGAATCTCATGCCAGTTTGGGATATAGGGTAAAGTAAAGTAATGCAGAAATAGTTGAGGCTCTTGTTGTTTTTGCTATATTCTACTGACATGAACTGTTGCTCTCTTCCATGAATTACACTGCCTTAGAACCAGCTGAGTATGAAACATGTACAAACTATCTGGTCCACTGTTGGAGAGTCTGTCACTCCTGCAGTTGAAAGATATACCCAAGTCCAGTTCATCTATTCTCTTGGACCTTACTTCCAATTTAGCAGAAAATTGAAGCAATCAAGAAATATTTGACATCATGGGAGATTCACTGAACTGCAGCACACCCACCCACCATTGTGAGAGCATTGCTGAGTTCTGTTCTGAACCCAACCATCACAAGAACCTTGTGGAGCTTTGGCCTGCTACCTGCTACCCCACCATCACATATGGCAAGCTGAACCCTGACACTAAGCAAGCCCTGGCACACACACAACCAAGGGAGCCTCCTTGAACTGTGACTCATGCCCCCTACCATTGCAGGAGTCTTGGTGAGCCCTACCCTGCCCTCCAACTATCATGGGGGCTTTGGGAAGCTTTGGTCTGCCTTCATACCATTGCTGCTGAGCCCAGGTGAACACTGGGAGATTAAAAAATGTCAAATTGAAGAAGCAAAAGACAATCTCAGACCTTCAGCACACCTGGGACAAGAGCACAGAAGAACTTGGAAACCACAAACCTGAAATTTCTGAAATAAGAGCAACTAAAGTAAAACAAATGAACAAATAGAAAGCCCAAGTCTATCAGGCTATAGGAGAAATGAGATCAGAAATAATCTCTCAGGTAAAAAATAAGTGACAACAATTATGAAAGAATTTCTCAAAGCATCTAAAAAAGACACAGATCCATCATACAGAAGAATATAAAAAAGGATTAAAACCTTGAAGGAACAATATAGGAAAGAACTAGAATACGTGAAACAGAATGAAACAAATATACAGGAAATTAAGAATTCCAGTGAACCTGTCAAAATGGCTTGAATAAAACTTAAAATAGACTTTCAGCATTGGACCTAGTGATAGTGAAAGGAAAGATCTCTTAAAACTAACAAGAAACCAGGAAAAAGCAATTCAACAGCTGCAAAGAAAAACAATATGACTGATGTGAGCCAACAAAATAGCAGAAGTCAACACAAATGACCTAAAGGCTACTTGCAGAAGTGGTAGCAGAAAATTTCCCAAGCATGGGAAAGAATCTGATTCACAGACAACCGAGGCATATAGAGCTCCAGCTAGCCATAATCAAAATAGATCTTCACACAGACACATAGTAATCAAGAGCACAAGAATTGAGAAAAACAACAGAATATTAAAATCTGTTAGAGAAAAGAAATAAGTCACCTATAACAGAAAACCCATTAGAATCACAGCACATTTTTCAGTACAAACCATCAAACAGAGAAGAGCCTGGTGTAACTATTTCAGATCATGAAAGGCAACAACTTCCACCCCATATTTACGTACCATGTAAAACTATCAAATTTAATGGAGAAATAAGATATTTTCAAAGAACAACTAAAGAAATTTATAATGAAAAACCAACCCTACTAAGAAAAGTAACAGATATTCCAGAAGGAAACAAAAATGGCAACAACTTCAAGAAGAACAAAAGGATAATAAGCAGAGCAGCCAATTAAAGAGAAAGGAAAAGTACAGAATCTACAGAAGAAATATAATATGACACAAATAAGCTAATAACCTCAGTTATAACCATCAATGCAAATGGTCTCATTTTACCAAACAAAATAAGCAGACTGACAGGAGTGGGTTACAAAACAAAATCCAACACTATGCTGTATACAAGAAACACATTTAACTCTAAAGGAAGTTCATAGACTGAAAGTCAAAAGATGGAGAGCAATACTTCATGTGAGAGGAACCCAGAAAAAAGCAGTTTACTCACATGTGAAATTCAAACCAAGAATGATCAAAAGAGATAAAGAAGGTAATTACGTACTTGTTAGGAAAAAACTGCAAGAAGAAGAGATACCAATCATAAATATATATATGCACCCAATGTAGTCGCACCCAACTATATGAGACAAATTTTAACAGACATGAAAAATCAAATGAGCAATAACATTATTTCAGTGCATGACTTGAACACCCCATTGTAACAAAGAGATAGATCAACTAGGCAACAAATCAGCTAAGAAATAACAGAACCAAACTAAACTTGTGAAGTGATGGACTTAGCAGACCCTTACAGTGTTCTACTCAACAATATCAGAAGACAAATTCTTCTTAGTTGCACATGAGATGTTCTCCAAAATAGACTGTATAATAACACATGGGGCATGCTTAAGTAATTGCGGAGGAATTGAAATTATCCCATGCATTCTATCTGACCATAGTGCAATGATACTGGAAATTGCTGACAAAAGAAATTGTAAAAACTCTATAATCACATGGAAATTAAATGCCACCTGCTTGAACAATCAATGGATCATAGATGAAAGTAAAGATAGAATTATAAAATATTTAAGATCAAATGAAAATGAAGATAAAATTTGCCAGAACCTGTGGGATGGAATGATAGCAGGCTTAAGAGGGAACTTTATAGTTGTAAATTCTCACATCAAGAAAATAGAATGAGACCAAATAAATAACTTTATGTTGCACCTCAAGCTCCTAGGAAAAGAAGAGCAAGTGAAGCCCAAAGCCCAAAGAAGGCAGGAAATTATGAAGGTCAGAGAAGAAATTAATGCAATGGTGACAAAGAAAGCAATACAAAAGCTAATAAATCAAAGAGTTCTTTGAAAGAATAAATAACATTAATAATCCCCTAGCCAAACTTATCAATAAATGGAAATAAAAATTCAAAGCATACAATAAGGAAAAAAAGAGCAAAATCACTGCAGACACTATAGAAACTCACAAAATTAGCAATACCTACTTTGAAAATCTTTACTCTCACTGGATGAAAAACATAAGTGGACAGTTTCCTAGATACATAAAAATTACCAAAGGTGAGTCAAGAAATAAAGAAATTCTGAATAGCCCAATATCAATCAATGAAAATGTAATAGAAAAGCCCAGGTTCTACTTGATGTAGAGCTGAATTCTAAAGAAATTTGGAGAAGATTTAATGACAACTTTTCTAAAATTCTTCAATAAAATTGAAGGAGAAGCAATTCTCCCAAATTCATTCCTGGAAGCAAGTATTACCCCAATACCAAACCCAGAGAAAGATCAAACCAAAAGAGGAAACTATAGGTGAATCTCTCTAATGAAGATAGATGCAAAAATACTAGTAAAATACCAGTAAACAAAATGCAGAAAATCATCAAGAATATTATATACCTTACAACTGGAATTTATCCTAGGAATGCAGGGATGGTTTAATACTCACAAATCAATAAGTGTAATACATCGTATCAACAGAGCCTAAACTAAAATTACTTGATCATCTCAATAGATGCAGGAAAAGCTTTGGACAAAGTCCAACATACATTTATGATAAAATCCATACAGAAAAACAGAACACATGGCCTTTACTTCAACATGATAAAAGTTATCTCTGACAAACCAATAGCCAGCATCATACTAAACAGGTGAAAACTGAAAGCCTTCACTTTAGAACAAGAAATAAGGCAAGAATATTCACTGTCATCACCTTTATTTGATATAGTTTTGCAAACATTAGCCAGAGAAATTACACAAGAGAGATAAATAAAAGGAATAATGATTGGAAAGGAAGAAGTAAAATCAACATTGCTTGTAGGTGTCATGATCCAATACATACAAGACCCCACAAAAGAGACTTCTAGATTTAATGGCCAAATTCAGTAGAGGTGCAGGATACAAGGTCAGCACTCAAAAGCCAATAGCATTCCTTATGCACAAGCAACAGATACTGAGAGAAAAATTAGGGAAACCAGGTCTTTCACAATGACATCCAAAAATTGAAATACTTAGGAATTAATCTCACAACTGAAGTAAGTGACTTATACTGTGAAAATTACAGTACTCTGAGAAAAGAGCTCAGAAAGGATTTTAAAAATGGAAAGGTATTCCTTGCTTGTGGGTAGAAAGAACCAATATTATGAAAATGATCATATTCCCAAAACTGTTACACAGATTCAGTGCAATTCTAATTAAAATACCATTAGTATACCTCACAGATTTGGAGAAAATATCCCTAAAAGTCATCTGGAATGGAAAGAGACCTAGAATAGCAAAAGCAGTCCTGGGTAACAAAGAAAAGGCAGAGGAATCAAAATTCCTGACCTGAAATTATACTACAAAGCTGTGATACATAATCAGTATGGCACTGACAAAAACATACCTGGGTATCAATGGAACAGTTTAGAAGATGCAGATATAACTAGAAACACACTCAACCACCTTGTCTTTGACAAAGAGACCAAATATGTTCACTGGAAGAACCATATCCTCTTTAATAAATGGTGCTGGAAAAACTGGCTTTTCACATGTTGAAGGTTAAAATTAGATCCATGTCTACCACTATGCACTAAACTAAAGTCAATGTGGTTTAAAGATTGAGGAATTAAAAAAGAAACACTGAATTTACTTTTAGAGAAAGTAAGTAGAAATTTTGTAGACATAGTTGTAGGTAGAGAATTCATGAACAAAACCAAACTGCATGGGAAATATTTCAAAGAACTAACAAATTGAGTCTCATCTTTCTGAAAAGTTTCTGCATGGGAAATGAAATAACAAACAGAGTAAAAAGAAACCCCACAAATTGGGAGAAAATTTCTATTGACTGTCTCTCAGACAAACGGCTTCTACTAAAGATCGAATCCAAAAATGGGCATCTGAGAATGGCTGTTGACAGGAGGTCAGACAGTGCTAAAGTGTGGGAGTGCAGGCTGGTGAAACCTCTATGGAAATCAGTGTGGAGACTCCTCAAAAAGTTAGGTTTGAGGATTCCATTTCACTCAGCTATTCCCCTCCTGGGTATTTTTTTCCAGAAGAACTGAAAACATACCATAGCGGTATATGTGCACCCATGCTTCTAGCAGTTCAATTTGTCATAGATACATCTTGGAAACAACCCTAATGCCCATCAACTGAGGAATGGATAAATAAGATGCACTATTTTTATACAATGGAATATTTCATGTATAAAAATGATAAATTTGATGATATAGGTAAATGGATGCAACTAGAGAACATATAAATAAAATAAATCAGACACACATATATAAACATCATATTGCCTGCTAGTGTAAGAATCTAAAAGAATAAATAAAATGTGAGAGGTATAAGAGATGCTATGAAAGGGAGAGAGTCTGAATGAAGCAAACAAATGGGATGAGGAATAGAACAAAGAAGAATAACAAAAGGAAAAAGATATATTTATGCATATATACCATACAGCTTGGATAACTGAACTGCTAATTCTGCTGGTTTGTTGAAAGGAACAGTTAATGCTTAATTTTTTTTCTTCTGCTTTTTAATTTCTTACAGCTTTTTAAAACCAATTTTGCATGGTTATATCTGGTAAGCTGAACAATGAATCTGAAGACATTATCATGCAATATAACAACCATTGTTCAATTCCTATTACTCTGTTTAGTGAAATTCTGTTGTATCTAGTATTTTTATTATTTTTCTCTTTAAAAATAAAAAAGCAGATTTTTCCAAAAAGAAATATTTGAATAGTTACCTACCTTTTGTAGGCATCTGCCTTGCTTACTTTGTTTGCTTACCTTATTGATGAGACATCTGATACCTAGTTTTTTCTTCCTAAGTCATAAAAATGGAATCAACAATAAATACGTTCTCCTTAGTATCTTGGATGCCATGTGGTTCTTTTAAGATCTCCTCAGTCTACAAGTAGAACAAAATGCTCTGTAGGGACTCAGTGTGTGCCAGCTGCTCATCCTATTGAGAAAGACATTTCCTAGACTTTAGAAATGGAGACTTTTGTAAGCTTGTTCTAAAGAGTAAGGCTAAATCTCAGCTTCACTCACTTTTCTATTTTTATCAACTTTCTTCCTAATTTTTCTTGAGTGAACTGGAGTTGACAATATAAACTGGAGTTTTGCCTGAATGGCTCTGTCATGAGATAAGTTATTTCTTAACTTTATCTGAATAGACCACATCAGGAATCCAGGTAGCCTCTTGCTAAGTTTACTAACGGTTATAAGTCTAAAAATTCTCTGACACCTTCCATCCCGATGTTGGGGAGCAGACTGTCAAAGAGCCTGTTTTCTCCTGTTGTCTATTGAGAAGTACCTGCCCTTAGCTGGGCTGGGAGACCAAAGCATATTCCTTCAGGCTTCCAAGTATTCCAAACAGACTTCAGGTGTCATATGAAAGAAGTTAGAAGCTCACATCCCTCTTGGATGGTGCTATTTCCAGGCTACCTCCATCCTGGACACTATATGCAAGTTTATGGGCATTTTACAAGCCACCCTCTGGTTAGACAATTCATTAGAAGAACTCAGAGAGCACATTGAATATTTTCAAACTCGCACATATACCTTATTACAGGGAGAGAAAATACCAAGGTCAGCCAAAGGATGAGAGCAAATGATAGGGAGGTTCTACACATAGCAGCATCCCTTGGATATGCTTCTCTGATGTCAGAGTGTGACAGCATCATGGAGCATTGCCATCCAAGATCATCTGAACCTCAATTTCCAGTTTTTATTGGAGCTTCGCTGTGAAGGGTTGTGGATTGATTCCCTGCATGGCTGATCTCAGCCTCCAGGACAGCTCCATGATCCAAACCTCCACTCTGAAGCACATGGCTGAACTTCCTGTGTTTGGTGGCCAGCTCCCAACCCCAAATCAGTGTGGTCAACTTCACCCAACTGAAGCTCCTTAAATAAAATAAAAGCATTCCTGACAGGTATGACATAGGTCATCCCCTGGAAACTGAAGATAAAGGCCAGATTTTTCTCTAAGAAAGGCCAAATTCATTACATTATTATTTAGAAATATCTCTTCAATATCCCCAGGTTTTCCATCTATGGACTCATTCATTTTCTAGTAAATGCATTAGAGTAAAGCAGCAAACTTATCACTCGTTATACCTCTTTTTAGCCCATGGATGTAAGTACCATCATATGTCTCATTATTATGTACCACCCTGTATAAATAAGCTTAGTTCATGGTACACAGCTGGCACTCAGCATACCAGAGACTCTTGTCTGTGAATACTATGAAATCACATGTACTGTAATATTTTGCCAATATTTGTATTTGTGTAGAGGTAGAGGATCTGAACTCATGTATTTCATCAAAGTTTAAAGAGCTCTGTGTCCTATAACAGGTTAAACACTACTGTTCCAGACGAAAGTGCATTTTCTTCCCTCTTGCCACCAATGCTGCACTGGCTCTCTCTGAGCTCCAGGAATCTTGCTTACCAGGAGCAGGGGTTGCGGTGGAGACAGGGCCTGGGCTAGTAGGATAAGGGCAGTTTTGCTGTCTTGACTTATAATACTCCTTGGGTTAATTCTAGCAGCATCAAAGCAAGCTTTTCTTCTGTCTTTCCTGTGCTTTCTAGGCCAAGAGTTTCTTGTGCTAAAATAAACAACTGAAGTTTCATCAGACTCCACAGAATGAAGGAAAAGTTTTGTGTTTCATACTTTTTAAGTTATATAACATTATTATGCAAATCTCAATTCTTCAATCTGTTTAGTTTATTTAAACTTTAAAAATAGTATTACATGCTATAAATAAACCAGTCCAGTCCTGAGCATTTACAATAAATACGCAGTTGGTAATGTAGCCTCTGAAATAATAAACCACTTACCCCTGATGGGTCAGGCTTCATATACCCTTGGGTTTTGATTAATCTGTAGTTGGCTTGTGGAGGTGTGTGGTGCGGAAGCTTCCATTTGTTTTAAACTTTAGACTCCCCAACCCCCAACACACATACACACTTTATTTTGTATATCTTTGTAGCTCTTACATAATCATGGAAATTATAATGTTTTTGTGCCAGTCAGGATTTGTTTTATTTGAGAAATCTTAAGTCTGGTCATAAGAAATATTTGTTTATTTTAAGTTCATTTTTATTGGCTTTTAAAGCATCTTGGTTCTCAGCATGGAAGGAAATAGCATTTGATGCTTGGTATTGCTGAACCATTCAGAGATACTCCTTGAGTGCTATCTGGTATGTGATTCAATACTAGAGTCTGTTAGGGGTAATAAATATGAGTGGTTACTCTTTTAAAATTTTAAAAAAGTCTTTCATTTATGTATTTGCTTATTTGGTACAGGGTATTGGTACACATTTCAGACTCACAATGGTCCTCTCGCCCCATCCTTCCCAGTGGTGGGGTTACAGGCACACACCACCGTGCCTGGTTTCAGTGGCCAGCATGGCACACCTGGGATACTGAGGCTGGCCTGACACCTATTGCCAGGGATTAAACATGGATCTTTACACTTTCCAGGCAGGTGCTTAGACCACTGAGCTGTCTCCCTAGCCCATGAATGGTTACTCTTGAAATGCTTACAGTTCAGGAGGGAAAATTAGAGGCTCCCAGTGCTCACAATAATTTATTTCAAATGTTGGTTTGTATGTTTAATTAATATACAACTCCAGTGACTGTTTGCAGATATAGAAAAAGCCATGTTAAAATTCATGTGGTCTCACGGGACCTTAAATAATCTTGAAAAACACTAATAAAATTAGAGGTCTTATAATTCTTGATTTTAAAACTTACCACAAAGCTACAGTCATCAAAACAAAGTGGTCCTGGCAAAAAAAAAAAAAAAAAAAAAAAACAAACCCCAAAAAACCCAAGTATTTAAATGAACAGGATAGAACAGAGATCTCAGCTAAACCCACGCACATATAAGCATATGAGATAGACAAGGGTGCCCTGTCTCCACTGCAACCCTACTCCTGATGAGCAAGATTCCTGGAGCTTGGAGAGGGTCAGTGCAGCAATTGTGGCAAGAGGGAAGAAAACACACGTTCATCTGGAATGCACTATTCAGTAAGGCAAGGATGTTCTTTTTGATGAAAGTTGCTAGGGAAACTGGATATGCAAAAGAATGAAGCTTTGCCTTCATCTTAGCCCATCTAAAAAGATTAACTCAAGCTGAGTGTGTTGGCACATGCCCGCAATCTTACTACTCTTGAGAGGTTGAGTCAGGAAGACTGCAAGTTTGAACCCAGCATGGGCAACAAGGCAAGTTAGCAAAACTCTGTTTAAAGATAAAAAATAAAGGAAGACTAAGGATGTAACTCAATGCAAAGGTCCTGTGTTCAATCCCTAGTAAAACACTGCCCCCCCAACATACACATACACAGACACAGACACACACACACATGCATACACGCTACAAAATATGTCAAAGGCTTAAATGAGAAGGTCAACAATCTCTTAGAAGAGCAAAAGATTCATGGCACTGAACTTGGCCACAAGGCTTTTATGCTATAGTAAGGAAGAACAATTGAGCTGAGTGCAAGAGTTGAAGATCTGTGTTCAAAAGTCACAACCACCACTTTCTGTCTGAGTGGCATAAATCACATTATCTCTCCTTATTTAGATTAAGCCTTCTCATGTAGAAGGAAAACTAGATTAAGACAATGGTGGTGAGAAAATTGGTGCACTTAAGGGCTGACCTCCTTTTGCGGCATGCAGCTTACTATCAGTACGTGTTCATTGGCCATTACTGACCATTCCATGGGAGGCAGCCTGACATAGCACAGAAGTACATGGGCTTTGAGTCAGATTTCCCAGGTTTATATCCTAGTTTTGCCCTTTGGCATCTCTGACTTTTGACAGCTGCTTTATATGTTTGCTTACAATTGAGGACATGTTAATTCTGAATAATGAAATTTATATCAGCATTTATCTTGCAGAATTTTAGGGACCAAATGGGATAAAGTTCTCGTATAGCCATTCAGAAGGTGTTAGTTCTTCCTTCTGTTGCTACTACAGTGCTCAGCACCAGGAACATGGTAGCTGCTCATCTAATGGACTATTATGCTGCCTTAAACCATGATATCTAGTAAGTGTTTCATGATATAGCTAAATATGTATTAGGACCTATTAAGGAAAGCAAGATAAAAAGTTGAAAATGAGATTTCATCTTTGTAAGAAAAAGAAAAGAAAAATTTATTGAAATATTAACAGTAGTAAATACTTAGGAAAGTTATTTATATTTATAGATTCTTCTAAAATTTTTTAATCAGGAGAACATACTTTTGCCATTATAAAATACTAAAATGTTATTAAATTAGCAGGAGAGAGAGATAAGTGTCAGTTCTGTCTGCTGTCTCTAGGGCTTTTGATTTCTAAGAGTAGTTAAAAAGCTGATGTATAGTGCAAAGGTTATAACTTTTGCTATAATCTGGATATTGACTATTCCTCAAAGGATGATATATTAAAGTCTTGACCCCAAGGGTATCACTTTTGGGAGATGTGGAACCTTTCAGTGGCAGGATCTGACGAGTGATCTCTGGGTCCCTGTAGGTGTGCACTTCAAGGGATTACAGCTTCTTGAGACTGTTCCTCATTTTCTTGCTTCCTGAGGTGTGGTATGTGGCTTTGAGGTGTGTGGCTTTGCCTTGCCATGTGCTCCCACCAGAACGTGCTACTTTTCCCCAGGCTCAAAGCAACAGAGCTATGGAGAGCCCTTGCCAGTCCACACTGTAGCCCAGGAAGTTTATATTTGTAATCCCCTGCAAAAGTTATTGGAATTCTAGTGATTTAATTCTAATCTACCACTTTCAGTGCAACTCATGGTGAGGATACACCAAGGCCTATTTGTAGTTATGGAGAGCCAAGAGGTTCTAGGTTCAGCTATGATGATGGCTAACCAGAACAAAAGTCTTGACACAGGACCACGTATGGGTTTTGTTCGAAAAGAAAGGAGTGGCTTGAGGATGAGAGACTGTGAGAATGGCAGGAGGTAGGTGAGGGCTCTGAGCTGGGAGGAGGTCCAAAATTGCCTCTTCAATATGCAGAGAGAAGGATATGCAGAAAGAATAATCTGTATAACACAACCGAGGCAGCAGGTGATGCTTTGCAGTCAATGCTTTAGCTCTGATGTGTAATATTGTATATCCTGCAATGTCACAGACTCTTAAACTGAGGCTGGATCCTTACGGACAGCATGGAGCACAGCTCCCCATCCCACCTTTCCCTAGGTCACACACATTTTATTTTGGAGCTATGGGAGGGCTGGGGTAACACTAGCTTGTCCTCTTTGCTTCAGCACCTCAGCTGGACCTATTAGCATTGCTTAAAGACAACTGAAGGATAAAGAAAATCCCTAGCCAGCTCTGTACACATCAAAACATGAAAACAGAGTCAGGTTTAGCTAAAATGTAGATAATTGCTCCTCCTTCAAGGAGAGTCATCCAGGTGGTCCCTCACACAGGGCCAACCATCCATGGACTGAGATGTTCGAAGATGTGATCCAAAACTATCATCTTATAAAGAAGAAGGTCTTGTTTCAGGTATTTTTTTCAGAGTAAAGTACCAGAAATCTAAGAGCTCCAAAGAGGAACAGTGAGTGAAGGTCGGTAATTCTACTCACCTTTTATCTTCACATGTGTGCCTATCTCCCTAACAGTCTGAAATCTCAGTGAAGGCAAACAGATTTTGTCATAGAAATCCTCATGCATTTCTTCTGTCTAATTCAGGATCTAGCACAGGTATTAGAGTTTAGTACATGGATGGTCACCCAATGTACATTGAAAGTTAAACAGCATTGATAATGGAATGAGAAGTCCAAGCCAGAGGGGACAGGTAGAAGGGACAGTGGAAATATACTATGGGAAGTCAGGCAACCACACACTTTGGACTAGGCATGGCCTCCGAACATGCAGTTACAGGGCCGGCAAGATAGCTCAAAGGACTAAGTGCTTGCTTAGGCAAGTGCAGGGACCAGGGTTTGATCCCCAGCACCACATACTGCATCAGCCCTACCCTTGGGCATGCTAAACCAGCCGCTCAGACTGGGCATGGCAGTCTGTACCAAACACATTTTTAAAAAATGCAGCTGCAGTGAGGAAATTACCTCTTTATAGATGTCATATTTTAGATAAATCTTGTCATATGTGATGGCTATAAAATAATTCTTTTTTACATTGTAAACTAGAACTGAAATTATTTTAGATAAATTTTTTGCTCATTGTAAACTCCAGAATATGCATAGCCATGAAGTTAAAGATTTAAAAAAATCATATATATACACATTTTACATATATATATATATATATATATATATATATATATATATATATATATATATGATTTTTAAAAATCATAGAAGCACAGCATTATCTATCAAGATCTGCACTAATGATGGTTGGACTGGATATTATGTCGGCTTCTAGTACTATGGTCATTCACTAGGAAAATAATTATTGAATTTTTGATATAATTCAGGTATAAAAAATAAGATAAATAAGCAGCTACACTCTTAATTTACTGATAAGAGATATCTGCTAAAATAATATCCGTAAATATAATATCATGTATGCACCTTGTACGATACCAAAACATTATGAAAACAGTTTGCAATGCATTAATTTATCAAATCTGTCTTGTTAAGGTGTCTTGAAACTTTCTGATTGATATTTGTACTTCAATAAAATAAAAAATGAATTAAAAAATCATATAATATACACATATGTATACACACACCCACACACATATGTAAAATCCCCTCTAGGTCCATAGGTTTAGTACCCGTGGATTTTTTTTTTTTTTTTT
>PVKA01045261.1:0-15619 GCA_004027165.1 Ctenomys sociabilis
CTGTCTCCAAAAAAAGACAAAAAGAAAATCAAACACAACCACTTCTTCTTGTGGATATAACACAGAACTGTTTGATCATGGTGGAGAATACATAACCATCAAAATCAAGGTATTGTTAGTTTTCATAGCCTTCTCTATCTTAAGGAGAACACAGATAACATTAAACTAGCCGGGCGTGGTGGCGCATGCCTGTAATCCCAGTACTCGGGAGGCTGAGGCAGGAGGATTGTTGTGAGTTCGAGACCAGCCTGAGCTACAAAGTGAGTTTAAGGCCAGCCTGAACTGCATAGTGAGACCCTGTCTCAAAAAAAAGACAAAAAAAAAAAAAAAAAAAAAACCATTAAACTAAAAAGAACTTTTCTTTGACTTAAGGATAGCATACTAGGTCTGGTTTCACCAATGTAAGATTCTAGTTTTTCACCTTTAAGATTCCAAAGAGAATTCTAATATCAGATAACATCTCAGACTATTCATCTGGCCGACATTACATACTTGGAATCAGTAAAAAACAGGCTCAGAAAGAGGAAGTGATCAGGCACAAGCACCTTAGCCTAAAAGCAAAATCATTACTATCACCTAGACATTGCCTCTGACTGGGAAGACTTCTGTGTTCTTTTCTCTTGTCTATATATCATAGTCCCCTTAACTATGGGCAGTATGACCCTGGAGACAGCCGTGTGCATTTGGAAAGTGACATTTTTGCTTTCCCCCAAGTTTAATGAAGACATAAAGACATGTATGGATAGGCCATGTAATATGTTACGTATTTTTGGTCTGTCAATGAATCTATTTCCCACTACTGTAGTCTCCATTCCTATCACCTTTTCTACAGCAATCAAACTGTAATCCTCACTAGAGTGGAGCTTAGAGAGCTTTCAGAGGAGGAAGAGATGAGCCAGAACCTTTCCTTTCTTTTGTAATCTTTCAATTCAACCAGCAGAGGGGCATAGACCAAAACAACTTCAGAACTGGATCCACAGCAACTTGAGTACAGTGGGGGCATGATAAGCTCTAGTCACAAAGGATTCTCCCTTGCAGAGTAAGTGGAAACCATGGGGAAGAGCAGACAACAGAAGAACAATTCAAGTGTCCTGGCACATGGGCCAGAGAAAGACAAAACAGGGGCAGAAGAGCGTAGAATCATGCCCAAATGCTTCAGTGAAGAGTAATGAGCAATATGTTAAGAGGCATAGAATTCATGCACCCACTTTTCTGCAAATATGGTCTCTATGACACTGCCCTTCCTATAATATTCTTCTGCAAAGAGCATTTACATCTATCAAGGGACTTATGAAATGCCTTATGGTTTGCGTCTAGTTGCCCCCCCCCCACCCAAAGCCTCATGCAGTTCCTGGGGACAGGCTTCTAGAGCTTGTGATTAGGTCACAATCCAAAGCTGGGATTATGGGTGTGAGTGCTACACCCACCCAGGGGCAAATAACTAGAATACAATGTAAGGAGGGGAAAGGGGCTTGCCAGCTGCCTCAACTGTTGCTCCTCCCTTTTCTCTTTGCTGTTTTTCCACCACCATGACCTGCTGTCCTCTGCCGTGTCTGTCTTAGAGCCAGTTGAGCATGGACTGAAACCTCCAGGAACTGTGAACTAAATAAACCTTTCCTTTCTTAATTTTAGATGTCACATATCTTATCCTAGGAAAGAAAGAAAAGCAACTGAGACACCTTCGTGAACAAAGCATATATATTCACTTCCCACAAAGGTGTACGTCAATCTGTCAAAGGCTCTGCAGTCACTCATTAGACAAACACTTTGAATATTCTCAGACTGTGTTGGTTCTTTTTACTAACCATTTCACTGTTAATGTTGGATATGTCCACATGATAACCTGAGGAACATTTATACTAAATAAATCAATGCAAGAAGTACCAAAGATCGAGTCTCATTGGGCCATGCCATCATGCAGTCTATCAAGAATAAAGCAATAAATGAACACTGACCACCACCGACGTTTTAGTCTGATAATGTGGAAATTTAAAGAACTGTAGACTTCCTTGTCCTGTTGGAGGTTTCAAACCAGTAAATTATTGTGAGACTCAGCATGTTTTCTAACACTCCTGTATTGTAAACTGAATATCTAATAATGAATTGGCAGTAGAGCTAAGGGTCCACCAAAATGTGATGAGCACATGAATGCTCTTCCCCGAGGAGCAGAATGATGTTGTCAATGTGAGAATGGCCTAGGATTCGCATCAAGACAGCGCTCTCTTGCTTTGTCTCTAATACTTGCTTACCTGCCCTTCAGCAATGCACTGTGCAGAACAAAGGACCTCACTATCTTTTTGCACCATGCTCTTGGAATTTCTAACCTGCAAATGTGTAGAGAATATATTTGGATTCTTTTTAGTTACTTGTGTGAACACTTTGATATAGGAACAGATAATATATACAAGCATATTCTGCATTGGAATATGAAAGCTATTATTCCCAACAGCTAAGACATGATCCACATGACAAAAATACATGTTCCTATGGGCTAATGCAACCTGATAAATTCACGTGTCCTGGTGCATATGTACCTACTTACCCTCCCTCAAAAAAAAAAAAATCACATAGTCACTGCCATGTGGAACTTCCTGACATGATAGCAATAGAAGTGAAAAAACACATGTAAGAGGATATACAAAAAATGATCCCTAAGGTGCAAAAAGAAATGATGATCAAAATGAAAAATGTTAAAGCAGACACAGACTTTGTTTTTCATTTGTTTATTTTTTCAGGCATAGTCTTTAAATAACAGAGGAGCTTAGGAAAATAAAACCACAAATGCTCAAACTAGGAATGAAAATGGAACCCGTAAAGCAGATCCAAAGAGAAAATCAAAAGATTAAAGACTCCACTAAAAGTATACTAAACAGACTGAATGAAAGTGAGAACAGGATTATGGCTAATGATCATGGGGGAAAAAACATATCTTAAAGATAGCAAGAGATTGGCAAGTGCAAGGTCCTGAGTTCAATTCCTAGTACTCCCCCTGTAATAGCAACAGACAATGAAAAAAAAAAAAATCCAACAGCTATAAGATGAAGCAAAGAAAAGAATCACAAGATCTGTTGGAGTCAGTGAGGAAGCTGGAGACAGAGCAAGTCCATGAAAATATTCTTTGCAAAAATAATGGTAGGAAGCTTCTCAAATAAGGATAAAAATTTTGAAACATATAGAACTCCAAGTAGCCATGAACAAAAGGGATCTATACTAAGGCATATAATAATCAAAATTCCAGAAATATAGCACAAGAACAAAATGTTAAAATTGGCTAGAGAAAAGAAACAAATTACCAGGGCCGGGGAGATAGCTCAGTAGAATAAGCACTTCCCTGACAAGCACAGGGGCCTGAGTTCAATTCCTGGTTCTGCCAAAAAATAAAAGAAACAAATTACCTATAAGGGAAAGCCCATCAGAATTATAGCAGCTTTCTAAACAAACCTTCAAATCAAGGAAAAGAAAGAAAACAACGTTCAACTCAGCTTGATATACCCCAAAAAACTATTTTCCGAAATACATGCAGGAATAAGGTACTTGCATGACAAAGAAAAACTGAAGAAATTCATGGCCACCAAATGCTTTGAAGAATATATTAGAAAAAGAAAATGAAGACTACAGGCAGAAGAATACCAACAGAAAGAAACTACCAGGGAGGACAAGTAATTAAACAAGGGAAAGACAGGAAACCAACATGGGGAAAACAACATGAAAAAGAAAAGATAAATATATATGTTTATCTGTATCTATATCTATACCTAAGTATATATATATCATCAACATAAATAGTCTCAACTCGCCAAACAGAAGAAACAATTTGACAGAGTGGATCAAGAAGCAAGATCCAACAGTATGCCATATTCAAGAGACATATTTAACTCAAAAAGAAAATCATGGACTAAAAATCAAAGAAGGGAAAACAGTACTTCATGTCGCAGGAATCCAGAGAAAAGCTATTCTATTTGCAATGAGGCCTAGGTTTGAGCAGATGCACTGTGGGATCCCATTTCCTAAGTAATTTCACTAGGAGGAGGCTTAGCCACTTCCACATCCCTCAGACACTACATCAAATGCCACAATTTCAAGAAGAATTTGAGTTTGACTCAAGGTTTCAGAGCATGATCTACTGGCTCCAAGGAGCAAATGCAATGGCAAAGAAAGGTGTTCAATTCCAGCAGGGAAGCAGCAAACAATGGGAGGCGCCAGAGACAAGAATATATTTTTCCAATTCATACCACCATCAAACCACCTCCCAATCATGCCATACCTCCTAGGGGCACATTCAAGTGCTGAAATCATAAATAGATGGACGCACTGATTAGGATTAGGCTCACAAAAAATCCCATCAACTTTTAAACACATGGGGCACGGGATGTACATTTTATTTATTTATATATTTTTTGTGGTCCTGGGGATCAAACTCAGGACTTTGCGCTTGCTAGGCAGGTGCTGAGGCTGCTGAGCTGTATCCCCAGTCCCAAGGGATGTACATTTTAGTTAGAAATCATAACACCAGTGAGAGGCAGTTAGCATGGCTCTCAGCAACACACTAGACTGCTTCCTAATAATATAATATTTTGTTTTGCCTCTAGAGAATCTTGAATTCTATTAGAGGATTCTGTCCTCCTGGAGCCCTAAAAATTGTATCACTTTACTCTTCTATGTAAGCGTTTGTCCCTGCACTCATTTGGGACATTGTGAGTGTGATCAGTCCATGTCAGAGATATTAGCATGTTAGTCAATTATTTCCAAAAACATATCCCCAAAGCAATTATTTTATATTGCCAGTGAATCAATTGCATATTTGATTAGAATGTGAGAATATGAAATTTGTTGGTGAAGAACTCAATGGAATGGGTTTATTAGTCATATTGGAGGTAAGGAAAGAGAGATCGCACTGCTAAAATGTACATCCATTTTGGAGAAGAAATGGAAAGAGTGGAGAGGAATTCACTTAAGAAAGATATCGCATGGGACTGTCATTATAAGGTTGACTCTTGCTATCACTCCCTGGTGATTTAACTCATTTCCTGTGATGACATCTTGACTGTCTGGGCAACATTCTTCTTCCATCTCAAATGGCACTTACTGGCTCTTGTTCTCCTGGATAAGCAAAGGGTCTGATAGCAGGAAAGTCTTTAATAGCATGGAAACAATTTTCCTTTTTTATAATGACTTCAATATTAAAGGCAGTCAAATTGGTATTTTTTTTCTTTGAAATTTGTCTTATTTGCTTCATCATGTCTAGCGTTGCATTATTTTTCTAAATTCTCAATGTAACAGTTAAGTTTCTGTCCCATAAAAGCTTTCTATGTGGATGTAAATCAGCATGCAGACACTTTTGGGAAACATTAGGCCATATACAACCTACAGTACTACTCAATATGTACTATGTCCTCATGTGGTTGGCTCATACTCTGAGTAGTCAGACCTTTCCAGATTTCATGTGCTAAATCCTACTCCCCTTCACAATGGTGTGATGTGGTAGGCAATCTGAGAATAAAGATTTCCATGAGGGTCTGAGACCTGAATAATAAAATGCATGCATGTGTAAAAGGCCAAACTCTTTTTAGATAAAGTGAGGATATAGCTAGAAGGTACCATGTATATTATTTTGGATTAATCTGCTTTTGCAATTGTGATAAATAATTGATGTAAAAAGTAATGGCTATAAACATTTAACCAGTATAAACATATTGTCTATAGACATATAAGCATTTCATTCATGAGTGATACACCAACAGCCATATGGAATAACCACATATGAAAAAAACAGTACCTTTAGTGACTATTTTAATTTCAACCATGTGAGATAGTTCACCAGTTTTATTTCCCTAAGTAAATCACATAATTACTGACATGGTTAAGCAATATAAGTTCATGCAATGGACTGTGCTGTACTGTATCAGTGTGAATACATTTGGATGAAGTCCTTAGTCCACTGAGCTATCTGGCCAGCCAATTTTCTAACTTTTTGAGTGTTCACTTGTTTTTATATTTGTAAATATTTCCTGCTTCTTGCTGCTATCTGGTGAAGATTTTCTTACAGTGGCTCTCAAAATATTATATAGAGATGAGTGTTCTCCCTTGGACTCTATTTGTGAGTTAGGATCCCAGTATGATAGTTTGGGATAGATGTCCCCTCACAGCCCCATGCAGTCATGGGGCAGGATCAAGAGCTTTTATGGATTCGTGTTCCTGCGCTAGGGTTATGGGTGTGAGTGCTACACCCACTCTGAAGCAGTAGCTTGTATGCGCCACCAGGGAAGGAAAGAGGCTTGATCTCCACCACTCCTTCCTTTTGCTCTCACTACTTTTGCTGTTTTCTGGCACCATGAACTGCTGCCATCTTCCATGTGCCAGTCTGCCTTGGAGCCAGCTGAGTATGGACTGACACCTCCACAGACTGTGAGCTAAAAAAACCCTTCCTTCCTTAATTCTGGGCGTCATGATTTTGTCTCATCAATGACAGAAGAGTAACCAAGATACCTAGGGTACCAAAGTTTTGAATTTCATATAGAAAGGCTTTTGTCATAGGCTTCATCCAAATGTATTCACACTGATAAAGTACAGCTACAGTCCATTGCATGAACTTATATTGCTTAACCATGTCAGTAATTATGTGATTTACTTAGGAAAAAACTGGTAAACTATTTCACATGGTTGAAATTAAAATAGTAACTAAAGGTACTGTTTTTACATATGTGGTTATTCCATATGGCTATTGGCATATCATTTATTTATTTTTTATTTTATTTTACTTTTTGTCTTTTTGAGACAGGGTCTCACTATGCAGTTTCAGGCTGATCTTAAGCTCACTTTGTAGCTCAGGCTGGTCTCGAACTCAGAACAATCCTCCTGCCTCAGCCTCCCAAGTGCTGGGATTACAGGCCTGCGCCACCACACCCGGCTTGGTATATCATTTATGAACGAAATGTTTATGTTTATAGACAGTATGTTTATACTAGCTAATGCTTGTCGAGGCAAAGCGCAGGGCCTGGGGTTTGATCCCCGACTCTACATGCTGTGCAAGCTCTACCTGGGAGCACACAGAGATAGCAGTTGAGACTGGGTGTGGTGGCGAGAGCCAGCTGAAAACAGGAAGGTCACTGTGAGTCTGATCTGTGTAGCGAGACCCTGTAGGTCCTGTACCAATTACATAAAAAAAAAAGTAAGAAAATTTTCTCGAATCATGTAAGCTTAGTCATGTGTGGCCATCCTGAGGATAGATATCAATTGTTTCCCAAACTATATCCCAAAAAATAATTCTTTAATATTTCCAATGAATCAAGTAAAAAAATTGATTAAAATATTTTCTTTCAAAAATTAAAGGAAGCATGCCTGTAATCCCAGCACTCGGGAGTCTGAGGCAGGAGGATTGTTGTGAGTTCGAGACCAGCCTGAGCTACAAAGTGAGCTTAAGATCAGCCTGAAACTGCATAGTGAGACCCTGTCTCAAAAAGACAAAAAAAAAAAAAAAAAAAAAAAAAAAAAAAAAAAAAAAAAAAAATTAAAGGAAAACATACACTACTCATAAAAATGCAGAAAATTGTTGAATTCTTAGAAACTGTTATAGCGATAGTTGCTCTAAATTTACTTGACCACATTTAATTCATTATCTTGAGGCAAAAGGTCAACAAAAACTTAATATATTGAAAATTTACAATTAAATGTATAAATTTTAAAAAATGTGTAAATATGTTTACAGTAAAAATGATTCACCTTAACTGTATAGTTAACATAGCCACCACCTAAGAGAGTTTATTTTGAGGGTAAAAACACTAGAAATTTTGTTAGCAAATTCTTTTTTTTTTTTTTTTGCCGAACTGGGGATTGAACTCAGGTGCTGGCTCTTCCCAGGGAAGTGCTTATTCCACTGAGCCATCTCCCCGGCCCTTTGTTAGCAAATTCTACCCTATGTGGAATACTATACCATTCAGCATAATTGCCAGGAAACTGCCTCAACATTTATATCACATTAGGAATATACTGTACCTTTCCTTAAACTCTTATAGTTTTCAACCCCCCCCACATGAATAGCATTCTTAAACTCTCCACTTCATAAGTAGAGCCAGTAGGATTTAGCACACAAAATTGTTTTTGTGTCCACAGAAAGTGGGCATCTAGAAGACAATATTAAAAACAGAGGTGATTGTAAAAGAAAAAACCACAACTCTCTGCACCTGTTTAGTTTCCTGTTGTCATTGCCAAGTACAAGTGTGATCGTGCTGAGATTGTTATGGCTGGAGCCCTCCGCTTAGTAATTTCATGTCAATACATTTTTATGAATGGCAAGATGTTCTTTTTTGAGTCTAATGCTATTCCATCATGTAATAAATCACACTATTCATACACATTCAAATCGTTTAAGGAATAAAAGGGCCTGCAAATGCCTTGCTCTGTAGGCTTTGTTGTAAGGTGATTGTTTTGACGTGAGTCATGACATGCAGATTCCTACCCCTTCAGAAGATTGTTTGGTTGGTGATTCTGTGGAAGAAGGTCCCTGGGAATAAGCGCTGGAGTGGTTCGTTGGGTTCCTCTCTGCGAACCACTTCCCTTCCTGGGTAAAATGAAGGTAACCGGCTTTCCTCACTATTCTGCTGTTTAATGTTTCTGCCTTGTGCAGCACAGTACAGAATGAAACAGGTTCACTAAAGACTGTGCCTCCGAAACAGACTCTAAGGGAATTTTTTGTTCTTTGAAATTATGTAAGCTATTGTTGTTATCATATTATTCTCACTTGAGGCCTATTGAGAACAATTCTTCTGAGCACATGGGTATACAAAGGGGTACAAAAGAGTTTATTTTGAGGATATGGTGAAAACACTAGAAATTTTGTTAGCAAATTCTCTATGTGGTGGAATTGTTCAATCTCTGGTACTGCATGCCATGCAGGCCTGGGAACCTTGGGCGAGCCGTGCAGCCCTGGAAACCAGGGCACCTGTAATCCAGCCCTGGAGAGCCTAAGACAGGAGGATCACTACAAGCCTGAATTGTGTAATGAAACCTTGTACCAAAAAAAAAAAAAGAATGTCCAAGGTGACTGAACCTGGGTCCCAACAGAGCCCCTTGGCTGACTCACTGTACCAAATTCCCAGAATAGATGAGGAAAAGACAGTCACAGGAACAGACTGGAGTTGAAGAGCAGAATGGAGGGAATCCCAGTGAGAGGCAGGAGCCGGTGAACACAGACGTGGGTCCTGAAGTCAGAGGCCATGTTCAGCCTGAGTCACACAGGATCAGAAGCTCATATTGGTGCCATGTTTTCACATCAAGCCAAGCTACCACCAACGTTATTCTGAACACAGACCTTAGCTTCGCAGTGTGAAAGAGCTGAACAAGCTGTGCTCCATAGCTTGAAAAGAACCTCACATCCAAAACGACAGATTTTCTTTTATTATTTGATTGTGCTATTTTTTATTTTACTAGTTTTACATTTTCATCTATTTTCTGTTTTCCTCTTTCTGTACATTTACTCACACTTTCCTCCCATTATTTTACTCCTTTTCCTCCTATAAGCATGTCTGCACATTGTGCTTCTCTTCCTTTCACCTTTTTTCTCCAAATATAGTTTATAGAGGTTAAAAGGATCCTCACTTTCCCCTGTCCTCCTTTTACTTTTATGTATATCTTTTTGCCTGACTTCTTTCTCCTGCCTTCAATTAATACATTCTCAACTTTTCTTTTGTTCTTCCCTTTTCATTTGTTTCCCTTTTCCATTTTTCTCTACTATTTATATCAGCAGAAAATCCTTTCCCATCCAAATTTCTCACTATCAATACTATGCCTAGGTTTTCTGTTATTATCTCCTAAATGTGCAACATACTCTTACCATCAATACAGGTTTTTACCCCCTTCTTATTCCCTCCTTCCCATTCCATAGAGCAGAGGACTATAAAAGTCTGCTTTTCTTTTTTTTCTTCTCTTTGCCCTCCTGGCTTTACCTTGTCCCAGGATTTAGATAATGCATCTAGTAAATTTATGGTTCCATTTCTCAGAAATTCAGCAAAGGAGCAGAAAATGAAAAGCTGTTTGCGAAAATAAACAGACAAAGGAAACCCCACCAGAATCACAGTTAACTTCTTCACACAAACCCTAAAGTCATGAAGTGCTTGAAATATTTCAGTTCTCAAAGGAAAACAAACACCAACACAAATTACTGTGCCTCACAAAATTATCTTTCAAAATTGATGGAGAAGGCGCCGGCAAGATAGCTCAATGGCCTAAAGCACCTACTTAGGCAAGCTTAGGTAAGTGCGCAGGGAATTCAATTTGATCCCCAGCACACATGCCACACCAGCCCCACCCCTGGAGGGGGGTGAGCCAGCCACAAAAAAAAAAAAAAAAGATGGAGAAATAAGATAGTTCCATGGCAAAACAGCACCTGAGTAAATTCACAAACAATAGAATAGCCCTCTAAAATATCCTGGAAAAATAAACAACGATTAAAATTCCACAAACCACAATAGAATGAATCTACCAGGCAAGATAAGAAATTCAACATAGAGCCGGGCGTGGTGGCGCATGCCTGTAATCCCAGCACTAGGGAGGCTGAGGCAGGAGGATTGTTGTGAGTTCGAGACCAGCCTGAGCTACAAAGTGAGCTTAAGGCCAGCCTGAACTGCACAGTGAGACCCTGTCTCAAAAAGACAAAAAAAAAAAAAAAAAAGCACCCTCCTGAACAACTAATGAATCACAGATGAAAATAAAGAGTTTCTATTTTTCACTGATATTGCTGATACAACATACTGGAACTTATGGGACACAAATGATAGCAGTCCTGTGAGGGAAATTTATGGCAGTGAACACCCATACTGGAAACTCTTTCTATGTCACCAGTTATCAGGAACACCTTGCAATGAATCCGCAATCTCCTGTCAGGTGTTTTCAGATGTTATGTCTTACCCTCACATTTTCAGGGGTACGTGGAAGGCCATGTTCTGTCTCCAGTGCCAGCTTCTTACACCATCTTCTTCATGTTTTTCATTGTTATTGGGCCCATACCATGGGTAGTTGGCAGCATGGGTGGAGTTGGGTCACTCGTCAGTGTTGGCAGGTATGACCATCGTCCCCCTTTTCTTTCCGTGGTCACTCATTCCTGGGGGGCGTCACTGGTGATCCATCACTTATTATCGTATATGCATACCGTTGTTCCCATGTTATTAGCAGCAAAGGGCCTTTCCAGGTTCCTATCTGAAGATTGTGCCATAAAACACGGGGCTTGCCCGTCTCAGCTAAAGGAGATGAAGGATGTTTCAGGTGGTGCCTGGCCGAGGTGATGAGGATAGAGGAACTGGATTCAAGAAATTTTAAACATAACCTGCTAAATTTAGTTGCATTTGTGGTCACATCTGGATTGTGTGAATCCCATTTTTTTTTTTTTTTTTTTGTCTTTTTGAGACAGGGTCTCACTATGCAGCTCAGGCTGGCCTTAAGCTCACTTTGTAGCTCAGGCTGGTCTCAAACTCATAACAATCCTGCCTCAGCCTCCCTAGTGCTGGGATTACAGGCCTGCGTCACCACGCCTGGCTAGGAGTCCCATTCTTTATTAGTTGTTCTTTTAGGGTTAAATTAAATCTTTCAATAATTGTTGTCCTTGGGGATTATAGGTAATTCTACGATATATTTTATTCCCCAAAGGTGGAAAAATTGTTGCAAGACTCTGCTTGTATCACCAGATCAATTATGTCTTCATGATCTCAGGAACTCCCAGCACTGTGAAATCTGACAAACAGTGTGGCTGAACATGAGAAGTCTTTTAAGCTGTATGACAGGTCACATGAGTCACATGGGAGTCAACTGAAGCACAAACATATTGAACTCTTTTCAAGGATGACACATAAGTGACATCCATTTGTCAAATAGAGTTTCTTTTACTCTCTGGAGGTTATACCCATCTTGGGGAACAAGCCTAGGAATGTTTGACATGATGAATAAACCAGAACAATTTGTCTGGCTTGGGCATAGGTAATTTAAAATTTGGTTTTTAAAGCCTTAGAATTTTAATAAAACTAAGCCGGGCGTGGTGGCGCATGCTTGTAATCCCAGCACTCGGGAGGCTGAGGCAGGAGGATTGTTGTGAGTTCGAGACCAGCCTGAGCTACAAAGTGAGCTTAAGGCCAGCCTGAACTGCATAGTGAGACCCTGTCTCAAAAAGACAAAAAAAAAAAAAAAAAAAAAAAAAAAAAAAAGAATTTTAATAAAACTAATCATGAGATTGCCTACCTTGATCAAAAACTCATAATGAGTTTGTAAGGTCATCAGCATATGAATTTCCTTTAGAAAGTATGTAGTCTTGCCAGGCGTGATGGTGCATGCCTGTAATCCCAGCATTGGGGAGGCTGAGGCAGGAGGATTGTTGTGAGTTCTAGACCAGCCTGGGCTACAAAGTGAGCTTAAGGCCAGCCTGAGCTGCATAGTGAGACCCTGTCTCAAAAAGACAAAAAAAAAAAAAAAAGTATGTAGTCCTAGTAAATTTGTATGTGAGCATGTATGGCCAATGAAACATGGAATAGTATGCTCATCAATTGCCTTTTGTAATCGGAAGCATACATTAAAGTAGGTTCTAGGGTGGAGCAGACTGTAGTGTCCTCTAGACGTTGAGTAAAATAACCATCATAAGAATCACAAAATCCCAACTTGAAAAACATTCTATAACAAATAGGATAGCCATTACTTCAGATCTTTGCATGGAAATTCCAAATGTATAACATGTTGAAATCTACTACTTCAGAAAGGAGACTTTCCCTTGGAGGAGCTATCAGAAAAATAAATTGTTGCTCCAGTGATTGGCTGTAACCCTTAACCTGAGGTTTTTGAGGAAATTCCAATTATAAGGGATCTTCATACTGATTTCCACAGTAGTTGTACTAGTTGACACTCCACCAACAGTGGAAAAGGATTTCTTTTTCCCCATAGCCCTGCCAGCATTTGTTATTGGTTGATTTCTAGATGATAACCATTCTTTCTTTTAAAATGTATTAATCTCAGATCTCCACTTTGGATTGGGTCTTTGAATTTATGGGGCCTTCTTTTTTGAATTCTTTATATGTTCTAGGTAGAAGTCCTTTGTTCTTGAGGGACAGTCAGCAAAATTTTTTCCTACTCTGGATTGTATTTTTCCTCTCTTGGTGATTTCTTTTGATGTGCAAAAACTTTTTAATAGCATGAGGTCTCAGTTGTTGATTCTTTGAGAAACTGTATTTCTCATGCAGTTTGGGTTTTGTTCATGAACTGTCTGCCTATACTTGTCCTGAAGATTTCTATTACTTTCTCTTCCAATAGATTTAGTGTTTCTGTTTTAATATTTAGATCTTTGGTAGCCGGGCGTGGTGGCGCATGCCTGTAATCCCAGCACTGGGGAGGCTGAGGCAGGAGGATTGTTGTGAGTTCGAGACCAGCCTGAGCTACAAAGTGAGCTTAAGGCCAGCTTGAATTGCATAGTGAGACCCTGTCTCAAAAAGACACACACACACAAAAAAAAATTTAGATCTTTGATGCATTTTGACTTTAGTACATTGTGATAGACATGGCTATAGTTTTATTTTTTGGTATGTGGAAAGCCAGTTTTTCTAGCACCATTTATTAAAGAAGCTATCATTCTTCCATTGAACATGTTTGGTCTCTTTGCCAAAAAAACGATGGCTGCCTGTGTTTGCAGTTGTCTCTGCATCTTTTAATCTCTTCCACTGATCTTCTGGTCATTCTTTTGTGGCCAGTACCATGCTGATTTTATCACAGTAGCTTTGTAGTATAATTTCAAGTCAAGGATTGTGATGCTTCCTGCCTTGCCTTTGTTGCCCAGAGTTGTCTTTGCTATTCGAGGTCTCTTCTGGTTCCAAATGAATTTTAGAATTTTTTCTCTAGACTGGTGATATATGCTAATAGTATTGTGATAGAAATGACATTAAATTTGTATGATAGTTTTGGGAATATGGTCATTTTTCCAAAGTGTTGTTTTTTCCTACCTAAGTGCAAGAAAGAGCCTTTATTCGACTGAGTTATCTCCCTGGCCCTGTAACTTTCAATGCATAGATCTTTTACTGTCCTTGTTAGAGATTCCTAGGGTTTTTTATTTTTTTTACTTTTATTTTTTATGCTATACCACTTGGGAAGGATGTGGTACCACTAATTTCTCTCTCAGTGACCTTCTTATTTATATATAGGAATGGTATTGATTTTTGAGTGTTGACTTTGTATCCAGCTATGCTACTGAATTTAGTTATTAATTATAGAAGCATTTTGGTAGAGTTTTGGAGTTTTCTATGTAAAGTATCACATCATCTGTGAATAATGATATTCCTTTCTTATTCTTTATTTTAAAAAAATAACTCTAATTCTTGTTCTGTAGCTTTAGTTAGTATGTAAGGGAAATTAAAGGGTAGATCTTCCTGCAAGGTTTCACATGAATTTTATAATTGAAAAGTAATTATTCTCATTTTGGTTGAATCTAAATAATATCTCCTAATAATTTTGAAATCATTAGGGTTGTAAGCTTATCCATTCTGATTTGAATCTTTTGAGATTTAACAGTCTCTCTTCTAATATAGCTCTTATATATTTTTTCTTTCTTTCTTTCTTTTTTGTCTTTTTGAGACAGGGTCTCACTATGCAGTTCAGGCTGGCCTTAAGTTCACTTTGTAGACCAAGCTGGTCTGGAACTCACAACAATCCTCCTGCCTCAGCCTCCTAGTGCTGGGATTATACGCCTGCGCCACCACACCTGGCTTTCTTTCTTTTTTTTTTTTGGTATTTTAGGGAAGTGTCTCCAGGATGTTCAGGGTCTCACTACTAGATCCTACTCATAGTGATCTGCCTATTTACAGCCTCCCAAGAGCTGGGATTACAGGCACACACCATCGTGCCCAGTCTCAATTGCTGCCTCAGTGTGCCCTGGGGGCAGGGCCAGTACAATAGGCCTGGGGATTGAACCCCCAGCCCCTGTGCCTGCTTGCAGGTGCTTTAATCCGCTGAGCTATTCGGCCGGCCCCAAGATACTGGTAAGTTACCGAGAGCTATTTTTTTCTGGAGTAAGCAAAATCAAAAGGCAAGAAACAATGTCAGTTACTTCATCCAAAGTCCTGAGAAAGAAGCTTCCTGAAAACAGTAGCCAATAATCATCTATATAATATATGCCCCAATACATTGTAATACCCATGCCTTCGATAGTGGGCAGTGTTGGGCTATTTGACGTCACTTGAAGTAGAATCTTTTATTTTCACCTTTCCATTGGCTCCTTAAAATTAATATTGGGACAAAAAAAGTGCAATATAAGGTCTGTCAGCAGGAAAAAGAGGACTATGGGGAAAAATCTTTTAAATCTATAACTATGAACTAGAGACTATAGTTATAAGTGAAATAAATCTGACCCACAAGTGTAAGCATTGTATTTTTATCTCCTTAGTGTTAGAACCTGAAAGAATACAGAAATCTGAAAGGCACAACAGATACAATAAAATGAAAAGATACTGAACATAAGGAATAAACAATGGAGATGAGGGAAAGGAGAACAGATGAGAGAAAAACGAAGGGGCAAAAACCACGTGAGTATATGCACACTACAGCTGAGCAGACTCTACTACAAGCTTCCATCAGTTTTTTTTTTTTTGTTTTTTTTTTTTTT
>PVKA01045262.1:0-15640 GCA_004027165.1 Ctenomys sociabilis
CCTCACCTATATAAAATGATAGCATAATTTGAAGACCAGATGCAAAATTTTTAATAGTGAGCTGGGCATGGTGGTGCACACCTGTAATCCCAGCTCTGGAGAGGCTGAGGCAGGAGAATTGTTGCAAGTTCAAGACCAGCCTGGGTTACAAAGTGATCTCAAGGCCAGCCTGAACTGCATAAGGAGACCTTGTCTTAAAAAAGACAAAAACAAGCCTTTAAATAGTAAGAAAAAAAAAAATACTGCAATTTTTCTGCATTCACAGCAGGTCTCAATAAGATATAGGTATGCACTTCATAAAGATGACTCGGTCTAAGACAGGCCACATACACAAGAGTAACATTTCACCTAGCAGTCATAGTCTAAGTATGCTCTGTGATGTTTGCATAATGACAAAATGTGACAACACATTCCCTAGAATCTATGCCCATTATTAAGTGATGACTGTAATTTATTAGCAAGCTAGAAAAAGGTTTCCTTCACATATACAATAATTAGAGAAATTAAGAGATGTAACAGAAAAAAGCTAAAGCTGTCCATGCCTCAGGGGAGAATACAAAGGCACTTTTGTACCATAACACTCCTTGGTTGTGTCTTGCCATTCACCACCATTCACAAAGGAAAAGTCAACAAGCCGTTTATTCTCATGGTGGAGAATAAACACCTTCTTCATCGATCAGCCATTAAGGAGCACAGGTGTAACTACCACTGGAAATATATAGGGTACCTATGGGTCTTTCATTAGGTATTTTCTGAGCTTGACAGGCTCAGCTCTGCATTAGGCACTGGAGACCAGAACATAAGTGACCATAGTTCCTGCCTTCCACAGCAGCTCTTACTCTTGTGGGAAAAATGATCCTCTAAACAGACAACTGCAAGACAATGTGTCACTCCGAGGAGCGCTTTTTGTAAGATAATCCACAGCCCACTGCTGTGAGGAATTCCTCAGCAGTACAAAGCCACTGCTGACGGGCCGAGCTCAGGCTCAGGAAACGCAGGATTCACTGGAGCCTTGGGAAATGTTAGTTACTTTTACTGGATTCTAAGTTCTTTTAGTATCCAGATAAAGTACATAAGCCACATGAGGCTTTGTGTCATACTTTTAAAATTTTGTTTTCATTTTGAAAAGTAATGTATTCTTGGGGCTGGAGAGATAGCTCAGTAGAATAAACTCCTGCCTGGCTAGCACAGGGTCTTGAGATCAATCCCCAGTACCAATCAATCAATCAATAAATCAATAAGTATTCTTATAGAAAATGCAACTGATACAGAGCTCCTCAGACATAACTACCATCAACATGTTTCTGTGTTGTGTCATGTGAGGTGCCATTGACTGTACGATACATTTTAAACTCAAGTTGTGCTAAAAAGTAAAGAAGAAAAGGGAATTTTATTTTATTTTATTTTGTCTTTTTGAGACATGGTCTCACTATGCAGCTCAGGCTATCCTTGTACTCACCTTGTAGTCCAGGCTGGTTTCTAACTTGTAACAATCCTCCAGCCTCAGCCTCTGGAGTAAAGGGGGATTTTATGCTAACATGAAATAATCATACATGGAGGTTAAGTATCATGCAGCTCCTCTTAAATGAGAAAGCTAGAGTGTAAATAAAGAATAAAATAAAAGCTAAATGATAGGAAACGGGGTCAACCTTCTGCAGATGGGGAGGGGATCTAAGACTGGAGGGAGGTAAGGAGAGGAGAGGACAGAAGTAAAGAGGACAAAGACATGGTACGCGTGTGCGCCAACTTCTCACAGGAAGATACTCTATGTATTGCAGATACATGCTAATAAAAATATGGTTTTAAATCTAAATTTCTTTAAAAGTTTTTTTTTTCTTTTTTGTGGAACCAGAGATTGAACTCAGGCCCTTGCACTTGCCAGGGAAGTGCTTATTGTACTGAGCCATCTCCCCAGCCCCTAAAAAGTATTTCAGTAAGTATTTGTAGTCTTGGCTCTATGAAATCAGAGAACACAGACAACAAGGAAAAGCCACAGAAAGCCTGGGTCACATGGTTAAAAGAGACTGCCATTCATGTACACGCCCGTGATTCACACTTCTAGGGACACTGAATGAAGGCAGCATCCCAGAGCTCCGGCCTTAGGAAATGCCGTCTCATATTCCCAGAACTGTTCCTGGTGCCCTCTGAGAGGCCAAGAAGCGCACCCTCACCCTTCGGAAGATTTCTTTCTGTTACTCAAATGAGGCTTTGCCTGGAAGGAGGTGAATCTCTAGTTTCTGAAACCTTGGTCAATGTGGATATATTGGTCCTGCATGGGCTGAACAGAGATGAAAAAGCAGATGGCTTTCTAAGTTCACTGCCCCTTCTTTATTTTCTATCCTAAAATCCGGAGGGCTTTACAACGTGGAAAGTGTTGGGATGGCGCTCTGACAGACAGCGAGGTTGCATTGTTTCAGAGACGTCAAGGGGGTGTCGCAGAACAAGTCCAGAAAGACCTGTGCGGAGAAACGCAGGCTCTATGCAGAGCCTACCGCTAATTAGAAGTGTAATTTTAGATAAATCACTTAACCTCTCTAGACCTATCCTTCTCGGCTCTAATTACCCTATATAGTCCACAAGTTCTTAGGAAGATCAAAAGAAATTGTAAATATGGAAGCACTTCAAAAGTGTAGCACATGTGTATTATAAAGTATCATTGTGCTATTACTTACAATTATTATTGGTCTGCCATGCCAATCTTAGACTTGAGCAAGAGGAAACTGCCCTGAGTCTCATATCTCAAAGGGCTCTGCAAATCAAAATACACAGACACACAGATGTATTAAACATCTATTAACACATGCCTAGGAGACATAGCCTTGACTCTGACAATAGCATTGACATCCTTTGGAGGAATTCAAAGATTGTGATATATATATTTGTATTTAGGACAGGGTGTACAGGGTCTCACTGCTAGACTGGACTCATAGTGATCCTCCTATTTACAGCTCCTAAGGGCTAGGATTACAGGCCTGCACCACCACACCCAGTCTCAACTGCCATCTCAGCATGCCCTGGGAGCAGGGCCAGCATGTCAGGCCTAGGGACCGAACTTCAGGCCCCTGCATCTAAGCAGATGCTTTAATTCACTGAGCTATTTGGCTGGCCCAATATGTGCAATATATTTTAGATCATCTTGATTAGACACATATCAAGTTAAACCCGTAAACACTTTCAATTAACAATGGATATGCCATTAAAAATGTTGTTATAGCGGTTAGATTTTAATTTAGAGAAGATAGTGAGTTGCACTAGGAGAGTTAAGGTAAATAGCCGAGGACCTTCAGGTAAATAAGTTGTGAGTTCCACTGGCAAATAGTCAATTTGTATCAACTTGGCAGTTATTCGGTACTACTATTTCTTGCTACTAATGGTGCAAGCAAAGGATTATAAAAGGCACAGACTGGTCTAAATTTGGCTGATTCACTTTTGAAAGATTTTAAACTTTTTAACTTTTAAATAAACTTTTGGCCAACAACTGATGTTTTTTGTTTGTTTTCTTTTTTTTTTTTGTTTTGTTTTGTACTGGAAATTGAACTCAGCTCTGCGCTTGGCAGGCAGACACTGTACCACTGAGCTACATCCCTGGCTCTCAGAAGAAATATGAATGAGCTGACCTACATATTGTTCCTTTTGTTTTCTTTTATGATAAATATTCCAGCACTGAAAACCATTGAGAAATAATGTTAACTGGATAGCTACTGCATCACAGGTTGGCAAAGAAAAATCAATAAAATATAATTTATGTGATAAAATTAAAAATTTATATTTTCCCTGGTAATTACATTATTACAACCTCATTAAAATGTCTGAACATGATATATAAAATTTATGATTCATTTTCAAATATAAGTATTGATTTAGAAATGATATTGATAATCCCAGAATTGACATGCAATATTGAGGAATTATTATTTGATGTGAAAATATCATAAAGGAGTTCTTTTTTCTAGAGATTCATGTTCATATATTCATGAATAAAATGTCACCTAGGATTTACTTCAAAATAATTGGGCAGAATTGGGGAATCTAAGTTAAACAAGGCTAAGAAAGAGTTGATCATGATCGAGCCTGAATGATAACCATCCTTCTTTATTCTTTTCTTTTTTTTCCAGTATTGGAGATTGAACCCAGGCCCTTCACTCTGTGCTACAGTACCAGCCCTTACTCTCTTGCCTCAGCCTCCCAGAGTGCGGGGTCTAAGGGTATGCTCTCCCCAGCCAGGGGAGTTATTTATACTCTACTACCTACATTTGTAAATGTATGAAATTTTCTATAACAAAAAGTTAAGCAAATATCTAAGAAGTGCAAAAAGTAGGAAAAATATTTTTCTCTATCCTTAGAGGCTCCAAAACTGAGGCCTGCAAAGTAAACTGACAAAAGATACCTGAGCCCAAAAAAAGGCATGCAAATCTTAATCTTTTCGTTATTAGGATCATTCTCCAGGCCAGGCGGGCCTCACCAAACCATATCTCAGCTTGACCTCCAACTGAAGGTCCTACTGCCTCAGCCCCAAGTACTGGTGTCACAGGTGTCAGTGGCAGACCCAGCTGATACACTTACCTTTATGTATGTGGAGGACATCAGAGAAAAAAGTGAAGATCTAAAGTGACTGGAGCCCATGTCTTAAACACCATTTCACAAAGGGTGGTAACTTGTGAAGAGAGAGGACAGAGAAAGAAGCCTTCTAAAAGCAGTGAATTGTGGATTAAGGGCAGAGCACAGTGGAAGATAAGGCTCCTTCACAGGCCTGCGCAGACCTAACAACGCTGACTTTCCATCCCTAGGAGTAGCCCCCCTCTGGGAGGACAAGGAGCTTCTTCTGTACAGTGTTCATTACTTTTGATGTTCACTGCTGAGGATCAAACCCAGGGCCTCACCCCTGCCTGACAAGCAGTCTTCCTCTGAGCTACGCCCACAGCCCCTGTTGCTTCTGCCTTCAGTTCACGAGAACACTGTGTCAGTGTCTTAAGTTGACATACGCTGATGCCCTCCTAGTACACTATTTCAGAAAAGTTGTTTATTTTGCTATTTTACTGTCCACAGAACACAAATCACCTGAATATCTAATTAACGTATTTCACTAAAAAAAGAAAATGAAAATGTAATATTTTATCCAATAAATACACAGCAATTTATGAATTATGTATATAGTTATTTCTTAAATATCACACATCAGTAGAACACCCAAATGCACAGTAAAGTCCAACATTTCATCTATATAAAAATCATCTTACACATCTCAAAAAATGTTGTCAAAATAAGAGCATATTTGACAACTTGTCAAACATAGTAGAGATTTAATAGTTTGATATCTTGATCTATAACTTCACGTGATTTAAACCTGTTCTACCTAGCTTCTATTTGTGCACCTCTCCTGCATACTGCAGACATTAGGAAAAAGGTTATTCTCAGAATTTCTCCTTTAACTTTCATTTTAGCAACTAAACATGTTTAGATAAAGACTCATAGAATACTTTTTATTCTATTTATGATCTCATGATTTTTTCTTTTTTTTTTTTTTTTTTTTTTTTTTTTTTTTTTTTTTTTTTTTTTTTTTTTTTTTTTTTTTTTTGTGGAACCAGGGATTGAACTCAGGCCCTTGTGCTTGCCAGGGAAGCGCTTATTCCACTGAGCCACTCCCCAGCCCTCTCATGATATTTTTAAAGAATATAATTTTACTAAATTTCAGACATGGGCTCAGATATTTCAGCATTTGATCCCCAACAGCAAGGATGTATTATATGAATGGCTAGCCAAGCATGGTGGCACACCTATAATCCCAGCACCAAGAGACTGGGGCAAGAGGAACTCTGCAAGTTCAAGACCAGCCTCAGCTGAGCTCAAGGCTGCCTGAACCACATAGTGAGACCCTGTCTCAAAAAGATAACAACAAAAAAAAATTATATGTACATATGGCTGTGTTGGAACTCTGTCTCCAGAAGCAACCATCATCTTGTTAGTAAGAATAGGAATAAATGGGGTCAAATTACAATTCTTTCAAGGAAGCTGGTCATCCCATATCAAGGATAGCCTGTAGAGTTCTGTTTTTTTGTTTGTTTGGTTGGTTGGTTGGGGGTTTTTTTGTTTATGTTTTTGGTGGAACCAGGATTGAACTCAGGCCCTTGTACTTGCCAGGGAAGTGCTTATTCTACTGAGCCATCTCCCTGGCCTGATACTGTAATCTTCTCACAACCAATAACAGACAGATAACCAACAATTTGTTCTGCTGAAACCATGTGTAAAGTCCTTCTTCTGCTGTATAACGTTTTTTCTGTTTATGTATTTGGTACAGGGTCTTACTGCACAGCTCGGACTCATAATAATCCTCCTGTTTTCAGCCTCCCCAGTGCTGGGATTACAGGCATGTGCTACCATGCCCAGATTGGGTCTGCAAGACCCAGGGGTGGGGCTGGCATGTCATGTGGGACCCAGGATCGAACCCTGGTCCTTGTGCTTGCCAAAGCAGGCCCTTAATCCCCTGAACTATCTTGCCAGCCTTTCACTGTGTAACTTACTCTCCTGTACCGCAACATTTTCTGACTTGAGCTATAACTGTTCAGCAAAGTGCACTAATACCACATTTCTCTAGTTCCAAGACAATTTTGATGATAAGATTAGCCAAAAATGAAGCAATCACTTTTTAAAGAGAAATAAAGACCGTAAGATTAATTTCACAAGCACTGAAGTGTGAAAAACGTACGTATGTCTTCAAATTAAGAAAACACTAAAAATATTTCCTAAAGTATTCTCTTTTTTTAATCTTTTATTTATCTATTTGGAATAGGGTCTCACTACACAGGTCGGACTCATAGTGATCCTCCTGTCTCCCCAGGCCTTAAAGTGTTCCTTAGAATTAGGAGACTTTCGTTCTCCCAAAAGGGCCTGGGGCATGACAGGAGTTGAAGATTCTAGTGGGTGGCTCTGCAGGGAAGGCCCAGAGCCTCAGCTCTGGAGGAAGAGCTCGCAGGGATTGGAGGGAAGGACTGAAGGGATGGGGGGGGGGGGCTCAGAGCAGCGGCGGGTCCTGCAGGGTGAGGGATAAAAGCACTTTACCTCACCAAACTAACCTCTGTCTGACTCTGACTCCAAAAAACAGAAGCACACATGAGATTATTAGAGTGGCCCTCATTTCTGAAACCTGTTCTTTTAGCTTGTTTTCAAAATCTAACCACCAGGCAAAACCCAAGATCTTTCAGTTTCTTGGGAAACTCGGTTGAGTGTTCTACCTCCTTGAACACTTTAAATTATATTTAATTTCTTTGTAGTGTGATGTTAAAATATTTTAATTCTATGTGGTAAGAAATGCAAAACGTTTTGAGGCTAAATACTGAAGGGTCCAATCACTAGGTGTTACTATGTTTGCCCAGCAATTGACTCCTTTTCTATAATAGATGAACCTGTTTCCATGAGAGTAGAAAAATAAATTAAACAAAAAGCAAATTCCCTACATAAAGGTCACACGAGCGTTCTGCAGCCAGGAACGAGCACCTGCTGTTTCATCCAGCGGCTCACTTCACTCCGTAGACGTCCACTAACTGGAGTGCAAGTGTGAGCAATCATAATGGACACTTCCATGCAGTACTGCACCCTTACTCTCTAAAGAACAAACACTACCAAAATTGTGAGCCATCCGTGGCCAAAGAGATAAATAAATACCTTCTAACAGATTGGGATTAGGGACTGCGTTTAAACAAGGAGAAGAAAAACAGTGGGATCTTCCTGGCGGTTTTGGTTGTCTTTACCTTCCTCAGAGACAAAGTGAATACAAACTGTCGCCTCACTCTGAACACATCAGATTGGTGATCCTTCTCTCTCTTTTTTTTTTTTCCAGCAGAACCGGGGATTGAACTCAGGTCCTTGAGCTTGCTTATTCCACTGAGCCATCTCCCTGGTCCCAAGTCCTTGTTTCTTATGCTCTGGGGAATGCTTTATTTATTGAGCTTCTGTTCTGGACCTGGTGCTGTGCTGGGCATCATGAAAACAAAAATGACCAAACTGAAGTCTCTGCTAGTCAGAAGCTGTACTGGGGGAAAGGGGAGTTGGGGCTTTGGGTCAGACAGGAAAACCAGTCATTAGGCTTCTGTGTATCGATTAGAGGCAAGCAGCTCCTAGCAAGGTTGCTCAGATCAGCCTGGGACATGCGTCACGGTTTCCTGAGGCAACAGCGGTATACGGGAAGCCCTGCCCATAAAGGAAAGACCAGAAGGTAAAAGTCTTAACCAGTGAATATCCGGATGGGATGAGGCAAAGCAATGTAGAAGAGCCTTTTTGGCAAAAGGGGCAAATAAAATTGGCAAGGACTGGTGAGTCTTGAGGTGGAGGCTGGGGCAGAAAGAAAAGGAAGCCCTGTAGCGGGGCAGACGGGAGCTGCACAGAGCCGGCACAGGGCCACATGACGTCGGAATCAGCGCGTTCTCCTGTCAGCTCTGCTTTGGGATTGTCCCTGCCCTTGTGCAGGCCTCTGCCCTATCTCACGTCGTAGCCTTGTGCCACAGCTGGCCTTGCCCCTGGGGTTGGCATGTGCTACACTGCTACCCTCCAGCTCTCCATCACTGCCCTGACCCAGCATTCGTTCTCACAGAACAGGGCTTTTTCTGGCTGTTTGGTTGGTGTTACACATACCTAATGCCCAAGTAAATGAAACTTACTGCTGTACTCACTGAGCTCTCTTTGCTAGAAAGACTACAATTACTTGAAATAAGAGCTCTCTTAGACTTTTTTTGAAAAATGATTTTCAAAGAAGTAGCCAAGAGCTTAGGGCTAAGAGCCAAGAGAGCCAGCACTAATGCTGATGGCTGTGGTAGCTGACATCTGTTGGTTGCCTACTTCAGGAAACACCGCTGGCCTCTCTCCTCCGTGGTACGGTGCCTTGGCTCTCCTTTGGGGAACCCACTCCCCACAGGGTAGCTTATTCCATGCTCACCCAGGAGCCGAACCACGCCCTGGTGATCTGTTATCATCGCATTCCATCCTCCTCACCCTCCCCACCATGAGGGGAACTGAAGCCAGGGCCTCTTGCACGCTAGGCAAGCGCTGTACTGCCGAGCTCTACTTCCAGTTCCTTTGCACTTTTTCAACATTTACTGAGATGGAGTGTCAACAGTTGTCCAGACTGGCCTCAACTGTCAATTCTCAGCCTCCTGATAGCTGGGATTACAGGCATGCAACACCAACACATTCTGTTTGCTTATGCATGGCTCTTGGTTCCAGGGGTCATCCTTGCTAGAATCCAAGTAATTCCAGAGGTGGACAAGGGAACACAGTTTTGGAACTGCTGGCAGCCATCTTGTGATCATGAGGGCTGCTGGCTGTGGGATACAGCTGACACTGGAGAAGGCCAAGTACTTGGGGACATGCTCTACTAGTGGCTAAAAACTCCGAGAATCTGAACAAACCCAGAATGTTGCCCTGCCTCTGGACCTTTCCATTTCATGTAGCAGTACATCCTCTTATTAATTAAGCCAGTTTGTTATTTTGTTACTTGCAACATAAAATGTCTAGCACCACCACCAGTTACTGCTTGTTGGGTGACCGCTGTGTGCCAGGCACCGTTACGTGTATTCACGACAACTAATTCTCACAGCTAAACCAGCCATGGTGGTGCACACGTAATCCTGGCACTCTGGAGGAGTGAGGCAAGTTACCTGGGCAATACAGTTTAGAGACTTCAGGAGAGCCGGTTGCAAAATTTAAAAAAAAAGGTCTGGGCATGTAGCTCAGTGCAAAGCCCTGAGTTTAATCCCCAACACCACCAAAAAACACAAAGCTAAGCTGTTTAGTGTATATTTTTATTTTATACATGTATATGAATATATAACATTAATATATCATATATTTTATATATATGATATAAAATTCTCACTTTTAATCATTCTTAAATACATAATTCTGTGCCATTAAGCATATTCACAATATTATGGAACACACTATAATTCCCTACAATCATCATAATTTCTAACCATATTTTTTTTTTTTTTTTGAGACAGGGTCTCACTATGCAGTTCAGGCTGGCCTTGAGCTCACTTTGTAGCTCAGGCTGGTCTCGAACTCACAACAATCCTCCTGCCTCAGCCTCCCGAGTGCTGGGATTCTAACCATATTTTGAAGGTGTATTAATATAATTTTACTAAAGAGGACACTTCCTCAGAGAGTCCATTACACAAGTCAGATGCTAGTTAGCATTGTCAGGATTTAAAACTCTTCTCAACCCAAAACCTATGTTTTTCTACTTCATTGTTGTGCTGCATTAAATTATCATGCAAGGAAACAGAAAATCTTAGACTACTAGTTCAGGGTCCACAAAATGAAGATTAAGAACTCAAGAGAAAAAAATAAAACCCTACATTGGGGCCTGTGAGACAGCTTAGTGGTCTAAAGCGCCTGCTTAGGCAGGTGCAGAGGACTGAGGTTTGATCCAGGAACCACATGCTGGGCCATCCCCACCCTCAGGGTAGGCTGAGCTGGCCAAACAAAGAACAAAACAAAACAAGAACTCAAGATAGCTCAATAAAATAACAGCCTGCCTGGCAAGTGCAGGGTCCTGAGTTCAATCCCCAGTACTACAAAAAACGAACTTGAGAGACTTAGAAGGCTGAAAACGGGAGAATCACTATGAATCTGATCTACACAGTGAGAGTTCGTAGACCCTGTAGACCGTATCCTAAATACAGGAAAAAAAAAAAAAAACTCAAGAGAAACGGAGGCCGGTAAATAGAATTTTAGGAGCTGGGGCTATAGCTCAGTGGTACAAGTACCTGCCTGGCAAGAGCAAGGTCCTGAGTTCAATTATCAGTATCAGAGGGGAAAAAATAGTTTAAGGCCCTAGAATTAGAAAAGGGGCTCAGGACATCAAGAAAGTCTGGTTGTACCTGCTAGCCTTACTCTGGTTTCTGAACCTTAACCTGCATACTTCTCAAAGCATCCAGACCTGAAAGCTAATAACAAACTATACTTTAAAACAAAAATACCCTCAATTTCATCTGAAGCATTCATTAGCATAAGAAAGTTGCGATGCATCAGGAGGAAGACCTGTGAATGAGGCAGGTGCGGCCTAAACCAGAGAGGAGCTACAGGAGCTCCTTCCTGTGAGGATTCCAGGGAGCCACCCTGGCCCCCACGGGCTTCTGGACCAAAGGCTATCCACCTTGATGAGTATCTTGTAATTGTTTACTTTTTAAAATAAGGGTTTTTAACTAAGGCTATTAGAATACTAATGAGGTGTTTAATCCGTTGATCTCTTGTTTTCAAAAGTCTGACTCCTTTCATTTGTGATCTTAGGTAAGTGGTAGCTTAAAGGGTTTTAAGTACACAAGATCAGTTTCCTAATTTTCAATTTCCCAAAGTCCATGTCTTGAAATGGGGGAGGGTAAGAGAAGGGCCTGGGGGGACACTCCAGGCCTCCACACTCCAAAGCCTGCACCGCCACACAAGCCCTTTCTCCAGCTGTGTATTAAGCAAAAGCAATAACATTTTCTAAAAATTGTTTTATATATAAATCTGCCTTGACTCACTCACTACCCAATGACTAGATCCCACACCATGATCAAGACCACGGGGAACAGGCACGTGTGTGTGGCTTCCGCCCGCAGGCTCTGAGCAACCTTTGAGGAGCACACGCCTACCACCTGTTCGGATAGTCTGGGAATATAGGATAGTTTTAAACAAACCATAGAAAAGTAGACCTTCCTCTCCTCAGTTGAGGTCCTATCACTGCCTTCCTCCCCACACCACACCTCTGCTTCCAGAAGGTGTGAAGGCTGAGGTGGCTGGGCCACGTTGTGGGCCCATGGCCACAAGGGACAGAAAGGAGGTGGACAGAGGGTAACAAAGGGCTGGCCAGGTCTCACGGGTGCCTGGGCAAAGGCATCATCTGGCATTGCTTCAAACCAGTATTCTTGAAACAGAGGAAAACTCGATTTCTATTAGTGGAGAAGGTACAGATATAGCTCCTCATGGTCAAAATAAGCATTTATTACATGCATCCAATATAACACTATTTCCACCTCTTTGGAATTGTCTTTCATTTCACAGCTTTTTCATCATTTAAAACTTGCAAAGCAATAGTTACCCACTTACCAAGGATAGAGGTAAATTAGAATTATAAAATCTTGCTCCAATTATATTAACAAATTCTTTTTAAAGCAAAATAGTTTTTATGTCATACAAACAGTTCCAATATTTCAAAGTTCTTGTTCTTCATTTTTCTTTTGGGAATTTCTTAACAACAACCTCTTATGAGACTTGTCCACAACTTTAAAAAGTAGAAAATAACCATCCGTCTTCAAAAACAATGTTATAAATTTGGGTTTAAATTTCAAACCAGCTGCCAGGGTGGTGCACGCCTGTTATCCCAGCACTTGGAAGGCTGAGGGAGGAGGATTACCACAAGTTCCAGGCCAGCTTGGGCTACAAAGTGAGTTCAAGGACAGCCTGAATACAGAGCAGCCTAAATCCTACCAGCCTCCTTCTCCCAATCAGCTTCCCTCAATGCGTCTTCCACAATGCGTCTCCTTGTTAAGAACCTCGACCCCCATACCATGTTATTAGTAGACAGCAAATGGCCAAATTTAGAGTGGGTTCTGGTTGGGTGGAAGGAAGTCAAAACAAGGCCTTTTATTTTTCTACCTAAATCTTGGGACCCTCAAGTGTGCCAAAAGTGAGACCAGGGATTCGAAAACCACTGGAGTACAGAGGTATTGTAGCTGAACACAAGGCCATCTATCTGACCAGCTTCCAGCATCAGGCTGGCCTGTTAGAACCATGGGGTCAAAAACAGAGCATAAGAAGGAAGATGCGGCTTCTCGAGAGAACCAACCCAACCATCCCCTCCCTCTTCTTCACTTACTGCATGGCAGGCAATGTGCAAGCCAGCCTGCCACTTCTAGGAGTAGGAAATTACAAACAAGCATCCGGGCCTGCAGGGGGAGAAAAAGAATGTTCCTCAGTGTTGTGCACCTCCCTCTAGCAAAGTGTCTTTGCCCAGATTAGTCAGTGCTGGCAAGTAAAAGATCTAATAAGAAGGGAGAGAGGTGGACAGAAGCTTGGGTGGAAGCTCTTCAACTTTCTTTTTTGTACTAGGAATCGAACTGAGGACCTCTATGCTACTGAGCTACATCCCCAGCCCTTGGGTGGAAGATTTTTCCCTTTCTCCGGAAGAAATGAAGCAGAAGTGCCCAATAACTCCTGACCCCCAAGCTTCCTATTTTCTAACAACAGGGTTTAATAACCAAATACTTGTTCCTTACAGTCTGTTCAATGAGGAGAGATGAGCAACAAGTTCACTTATTATGTTTGATCTTGACCGCAACTTCCTGAGACCACTGTGTGTTGCTGCTCCCAAGACTCTCTGTAAGGAGTCAGAATGATGGGGTCATTAAACTATTAACATCAAGGCCACACTGTACTCTAGACCAAATATTCACTCTCTGGTCTGTCTGGAATCATGCCCATGCATAGTGACCAAAATTGGTCAGTGGAGAAAAATCACTTTTAAAGGTCCAAAAATAACAACAAAGAATGATTGAAAGTTGAACAGAGTTAAGTTCTTTCCATTATTAAATTTCCAAGGTAAGTCAAGTCCAAAATGAACTCCCCTTCCTATTTTAAACTGAATTCTCAAGACCTTAAACACTTGACACACTTCTTTCTCATTCTTGGTATTTCCAATCTCCATCCGGAGACTTCTCGCTCCATGGGGCTCAAGCAGCTGCCACATCTCCCTCCACCACAGCAACCCCTGCAGCAGGAAGTGCCCCCTCCCAGCCATGAGGGCTCACTATGCAGCTCAGGCTGGCCTTAAGCTCACTTTGTAGCTCAGGCTGGTCTCAACCTCACAACAATCCTCCTGGCTCGGCCTCCTGAGTGCTGGGATTACAGGCCTGCGCCACTACGCCCGGCTGAGACTTCGCTTTGTTAGTTGCCCAGGTAATAGTTTCTATTCTAGTTCTAATTGCTTCTGTCTCTTTGAAACTGTGATACACATTGTAGAAGCCAATCCCCAGTGGACAAACCATTCTGCCTCTGTACTTCCTAAAAGTTTAGTTCATATAAGATCTAAACCAGGGGCCGGAGAGATGGCTCAGTAGCCTGAGTTCAACCCCTGGTTCTACCAAAAAAAAAAAAAGGATCTAAACCACCAGAGGGCCAGGGAGATAGCTGGTGGCATAAGCACCTGCCTCACAAGTGCAAGGCCCCAAGTTCAGTCCCTGGTATGAGCAAGATCTACACCACCAGAGATCAGGGCCTGATATTCTCAGAATGACCCTAATCAGTGCCCACTGACATAAATAAATCTAGGGGCTGGGGAGATGGCTCAGTAGAATAAGTGCTTCCCTGGCAAGCACAAGGGTCTGAGTTCAACCCCCAGTTCTGCAAAAAGTCATAAATAAATAAATAAATCTACCTCTAAATCCTGGGAGTCCTGCATCTGATGCATGGGCCAGGAAGACCCACAGCACTGACTTCTTTGGTCCCTGGTCATGGCTCTCTTAGATGGAACAAGGACCTCTCCAGGTCCTGACAGGAAGGCAAGCCCTCAAGATTTCTTGGGTCCCCTTGAAGGTTTGAAGGAGGATTCCTGGCTCTCTGCTCAACCAGCTCACATTAGACTCCAAAGGAAGGAGGATGAAATCCACCTGCCTACCTGCATGCACACTGATTCCAGTAAGAGCCCCACAGACACCTCAATTAGTCAGTCTGTCAGTCCTGCTCAGGTTTGGCAGAAGAGCTTGATCAACACTTTTTCATTAAGTCCACCCTCAAAGGAAGGGGGATGGAGTGTTTAACCTCTCAGTGCTGCTAAATGACTTTGTGAATGGAAAAGACAGTGTAAGAAGCTGCTCTGTCTATGCACCAAGACTGGGAAGCACTGGTTGGGGAGACTGAATTGGGCCCTCATGTGTGGCCCTCTGGTGATCGACAAACAGCACAATGGAGGCCTTATACCCCCCTTAGCTAAGTCACACCCAAGCCCCCATGAGGAGTGCAGCCAGGCAGACATCCGAATGACCTCTCTCTAAGGTACCACCCTTTGTCTGTTGCACCCTTGTTCAAGGGTACACAACACACATATGGAGTCAGAAATGGAAATCAGTCAAAATCCACAGTCCCTGACTGTAGGAAAATGGGCTTTCACAGAGTAAAAACTGAAACCAAATCACTCCCTGCATCTCAAAGAAAAAAAAGGAAAAAGAGGCCCATTCTTCCAGAAAACTCACTGTGGTGCCCTTGCCGGCCACTGTAGCTGCTGCAAACAGCTATAGCTTCACTCCCCATCCTGACTCATCTACTTCCAGCCCACAGAAATGGTTCCAGCCAGCCGTTGCCTGCATTTGACCTCAGAGGCTTTCCACCTGAGCCTCCTGCTTCACGGCTGTAGGTGTCCTGGTCAGAGGGTGTCATCTAACACCCACCCAAGATGACTGTCAACAACTCTTTCCGAGTGCCACACTATGACTGAGGAAAAATGGGGCTGTCAGCCCTGACAAGTGGGTTGTGCCCTGTTGGGCCAGAATATAGAGGACAGACTGAGCTCCATCACATCGGGCCCAGAGAGCCCCGGTCGTTGCAAATGTCAGGGACACACCAGTGACTTTCCTGGTACACAATGGAACAGAGCCTTCTGCCTTCAGCAGTTCCC